>JAPYYX010000447.1:0-56804 GCA_030522605.1 Cremastinae sp. B BG-2022a | reverse complement strand
AAATTAACACGTAAAAGAGATAGGGAATCGAAAAATGATCAGAATTGAATACAAAATAAAAACAATGTTCGTTATTATTAAATAAACGGATATAAATTCCCAAAAAATATTCGTCTACGTGGATATTGAGTTATTGAAGAAAACATTTCCGTCCTTATGCATGGAGTGTATAGCTATATTCATAGAAAAAGGACAATTTTCTCTTTCGATAACTCGAAAACTATGTAGATAAAAATTTTGAAAAAAATCATGCTCACGTATTTTATGGTAAAGAACATCCTGACAAAATTTTATCACATTCTGATCATAGTCGTTTATGTACCGAACCACCTTCAAATAAAAATTTGTAAAATTATTTTTCTTTTATAATCATTTTGGGGCGGAAAGTGACATCAGAACCTTTTTCCCTTTTTAAGACTTTAACCATCTGGTATTTTTTATGGAAAATTTTTATACGGAAACAATTCAAGGATTTTCGTGGCAAGAGTCTCCCGTTTCGCTTTCGTGTGCTTATTTTTCCTTTTTTTTGTCGACGTTTTCGGGGAATCCCAGATTGTGGAAATTCCTCGTAACGATCGGCAATCTCACTCAAGCTTCTCGCGGTTATCTAAGCTTTCCAATTGCAACGCTCGCACGGGTATAAAACGAAAACGGATAGAGTCGAAGGGGAGGAAAGAAAAGTCCGAAGGATAGGAGAGAATTTACACTGGCGCCGGAGCGCGCGAGAGAGGGAGAGACGTGGAAAAAAAATCTCAGCGATTGGCCACAATGGATAAAAATGAAGAAAAATGTTTCCACTGTATGAGAGAGAAAAAAGCTTTCTACGTAAGATATCCGTTACGTTTATTTCATTTTCATCGAGAAAATTAATTCCAAGATTCATTTTTCCAAGCTTGCGCATTTTTTCATCGTAATTCCATTTATCGACGATAAATCGCGGCTAGAACCGAAGAAATCGGGAGCTGGGCTGCATCCAAAAGTCGAAAGAGCAGGAATTTTCATTCTTCGGCGCTAAATTTACGAGGAAAATTCAAAATTGGATTATTCATGCGACAAAGATAGTCCGTTCACTTTGCATAAATCAATCATAATTTTACGATCCCATTCGTTACTTGTTCCCGATATTCCCCCGTACTTTTATCGGGCGATATCTCCCTCGCGTTTCACAAAGCTCGATTTTTCACAAACTTATCAGTCGCGAATGTCAGTCTGACTGATGAAGTTACCAAGATTGCGAATCATCTCTGACGTCGAGTAGAAATAAAAAAAAAGTAAATTGAAGGACAAAAAGAGCGAGATGAAATTGCCAATCGCTGATGTTTTTATCCTTAAATATTGACAGGGGAAAAATTCATCTGTCAAGATCGAAAGTTTTGATTCACTTTGCTTCGAAAATAAAAATCGATCAAACTTTTCGGGGATCTTTTTGTATAGGCAAATTTGTCGAGCAAATATCGCTTTTCGTCCCTTATCCATCATCAGAAACAACCGAGCAGACCCCATCAAAAAAAAAAAATATCGACAAAATGAACTTTTTTTTCGATATGCGATACTGAATTTCATAAAATCCCTCGTTTTCGTGCCCAGAATTCTTTATCCACGATTTTATCACGGAAGAAGAGACTCGTTACGTATTCATCAAGTTCTTCGTTAGCAATTTCTCATCGCCGATAAATTACAAAAATATATCGTGAGCAAAAAAAATTTGTTGCTCGTGTATATTTTTATGACTTTTCACACACATTCAGCCCTTTGTATCAATTTTTCGTTCATATGCTCGAGGGACCTGCGTCACGTAGATTGAACGAGCAGCAATTTTTTTCACAATTTTCGACAAAAAAATTGGAAATCGCAAGGAAAAATTGGTGAAGATTTTTTCAACTGTTTCTATTTTTGTTTCGGAGTTTTTTTCTTTTGTTTCATCTCGATCGGCGTATTTTTTTTAATGGGAGAAATTTTTTTTCCAACGCTGCATATTTCCCGTGCTCTTTCATTGTTCATTTGCGCGCAGAGGCAAAAAAAAAACGAACGAGCAGGTGTTGGGAGGATCCACGAGGAGAAAAAGCCTTTGTGCCTCGTCCGTGCGATCGGCCGACGCGCGCTCTGAATATTCAAAGGAAAGATCAATTTTTCATCCCCCAAAGTAGGAGATGAGGAAGAAGAAGAGGAAAAAAAACGCGCAAAGTTGGAGGTCGAGGCTGAAGCGAATCGACGGGGGGGAAAACAAAAGGGCGAGAAGCCAACGCTGAAATATTTCCGCGTGTTCAATTTTTATCATCAAGTTAACTCCCGATCAACCTACGTTCGATATATTTTTTCCAATCACCCGATTTTACGACGGAAAGCGATGTTAGAAAGAATTTCATTTTATACGAGTGTATATTTGGTACACAATCTTCCATTTTTTATTCCTCCTTTCCATTTTATTATATTTTTCGTTTCGAGCGATAATACACAGTTGTGCTGGTAATAAAAAAATTGTATTCATTGTAAATTGTGAAGCACAGAATTAATCCAAAAAATGAAATAAAATCAAACTTCCTGGGAGAAATATGAGACCGAATTGTTTTTTTAATGTACCAATTCGGGACTGTGTTTTCTTTTAATTTCTTCACCCTTTTTATTATATTTTATTTTTATAGCAAAGTTTCCTATTTAATTAGAAATAAATTGGAAAAGAATAAAGAAAAGTTGTGTTTTTTGCTCGAGTTAAAATTTGTTCCTGAAAATATGTGACTGGTACACTTCTGACTTTTTAATCAACTCGATGGGTTTCGAGACAACGCGAGAAGACTATCAGAGATCACTTTGTTATCGGAGAATTTCATCAGCTGCTGACGAATAATTTTCTTTTTTGTGCATATCTCTCTTTTTTATCACTGCGCTTTTTCTCCTCGTGTCCCTCCTCTCGGGTGATCCATCATCGTTAATGAATAATCGACATTGCATTTGCACTTTCGCGTTCAAAAGTTCGAAGTTTCTGTCGCAGAGGCTGAGAAAATTCTCGCGGAAAAGTTTTCGCGACCTTTCCAAGAGTCGCAAGACTCACTCTTTCACGTCTTTCCACTTGATTTAAAATTTCACGGATTTTTATTCCCGAAAGATTATTTTACTGGTGGATTTTTATTTTTTCGCAATTTATAAATCATTTTTGTATTCTCGTTCAATATTCGTAATTTTTGGAATTATTAAATTTTCAGGTCACGAATATAATGCACGAAAAATTGCCGAATGTGATTTTTACGTGCATATGAAAAATTGCCTCGATTCTTTTGTGAATGAAAAAAGGAGCATTCTTTATCCATTCCATATCTCGGATCTACAACCATCATTTTTTGACTCATCGACCATTCACAGATCAATCTCGCGATTAAATTGCGATCAATTTCCGCAAAATCTGGGAATTTGTTTTGAAAGGATCTCGCGGATGGAAAAAATCACGCGGAGTATCAGACCCGGAAAAAACATCGTTCGCCAAATTTGCCGCGAAAATTCATCCTTGCGAAAAACGAAACAGGAAAAATCGTTTCCGATAAAAAGTAAACGAGTTCCATTCGCTGCTTTTTCCAATTCCGCATTGGAATCAATCGATTCTTGTTTCATTAATGAAAAACTCTGTACATGCATATTTCCACCACGTTCCTATATTAACTCGCTTTTTGGAACAAATTTTTTTAATACTGTATTAAAAAATTGAAAAAAAAGAAATATCAAAGCTTGCAGCACGAACCGTTCGAGCGAAAAAAAGCTTTTAGCGAAAAATGTACATGCATAGAAATTTAAATAGAAAAAAACATACGTACAGAAATTTAAATTGTTATTTAAATTTTTGCTTCGCTCAGTATGAGGTACAGTGCAATTCGTAAATAGAAAAAATATAAGTAGAAAAATATTTCATACGTGAAAATAAACACGAGATGAATGAGACTGTCGATCAGAAATTCAATTCCAATTCCAAATGTCCATAATGATAAATATGAAAAAAATGTTTCAGCTGCGAAAGCCAGTTTCGACACTCTCGATTCCGGGTGCGATGAAGAGCAGCAGCGGGGGTGGAAGCGGAATGCCGGGCGGTGGGGGTGGAGGATGCGGGAGCAACGTCGGTGGTGTTATCGGCGGTGCAGGTGGGGACGAGGCTGGAATAGCCCTGGTCGGTGTACACTCGGAGTACCCGAGGTACATGGACGAGAGAGGACTCGGTGGCGGACCGATAAAGGGCCCTTCCGGGAGTATAGGGCCCGCTTCGAAACACAAGCCGAACGTCGGCTATCGATTAGGCCGGCGCAAGGCGTTATTCGAAAAACGCAAACGCATCAGCGATTACGCCCTCGTCATGGGAATGTTCGGCATCATCGTCATGGTCATCGAGAACGAGTTATCCAGCGCTGGTGTTTATACCAAGGTAGGTCAAATTTATTTCATTATTAAAACGCGTTAAATACACTTTTTTCAAACTTTTCTAACTTTTGATGAAATTAATATTTTTGAATTTTCCAAACGGGAAATAGAAGGTTAAGGGTTGTACTTTGAAGGAAAAAAACTTGAATGTCCGTAAGAATAAATGATATGCTTAAGTTTCGAGCATGAAAAATCGGTTTTTTCGATATATCTACGTAAATGTACGAATTAAAAAAAAAGATATGTTCATATTTTTTAAAGAATTTATTAATGAAAATTAAATTTTTATTATTACTTAATTTGAAAAAAATTAAACTAAAAAGGTTATTTTATAAAGTATTTTGGCAGGACACACTTTTTTAATCGAGAAGTTCGAAAATAGTACATTGTGCAACTGGTGCAGCAAGTTGTCAATCGACAACGCCGCACGAGTTGCACATACTATTTTTTATTGCGAATGCGGAAAAATGTCAGGAAATTGGGCGAAATTGGCCCCCCCCAGACCAAAATAAAACTGAAAATTTAAAAGAAGTTAGAAAATTAAGGTTAAGATGACTTAGTTAACCATGGAAATAATTTCATTTTGAGCAAAAACAAAAACAGGGAATAATTAATTATTTTTGGTGTCACTTAAATAAATCGTCAGGTTTGAACAGTTTGTGAACGTAATATGCATGACTCTCTTGGATGAAATCGGCTCTGAAGTTTCAGTACCCATATTTTCTTTGTCCTCCGTGGTGATGTCAATGGGTTTCGTCGTCCCAAAAGTTACATTTGGATCTTCGCGTGAAGTAGATGGCCTTGTCGAAATAGCACGTGCAATTTGCTCACCGATTCGTTTCTTATTTCCAACCGAGTCTTCCACGTAACCTTCTGCTACTGAATTTGATCTCCATTTTCCGTGTCTCCTAATCGTCAGGAGATCAGCACCGGAATCAGCTAGTAAAGGAGCTGACGTTCTTCTAAACGTATGGCCAGTGTAAGACTCCGGATTTTCCAACTTTAAATACGTAGCTACTGTTTTCGGCATGCTACCAAACGTATTGATTCCATTATTTTGTTTGGTAAATCTACAATTTCGATAACCCACGAAGAATCTACTGATCAAGTTAGCCGGACGCGAAAATGAATATTTCTTATAGATCTGATAAAATTCATCCGTCACGACAAAAGATCTTGCGTTGCCAGTTTTAGTTTTCGGAATTTTTACTAGCAGCATATCACCTTAATCGACAATATTGTCGATAGTTAAATCACAGAGCTCTTGTCGCCGACATGCACCTTGGACCCCGAAAATCAAAGCTACCTAAAGATTGAAAAAAAATAGCAAGTAAGTTTACATATTTATTTATTCAATCATTGCAAATGATTCAGCAAATTTCAAAAGTACTAACCTTGATTGCCAAGTACTGATTATCAGGAGCTTCGTGCAAAAATCGATTGATCTGATCAGCGTCCAACGTTTGAGCTTTTTTTGATCTAAAGCCTTTGTTCTTTTCCTTTAAAAAAACAATCAAACTTGAGTACTTAGAAATGTTGACTTTGTGTTTAATGTCAATCATACTCTGTAACATCGAATAAGATGACCACAAAATTGACGGTAATTCTGTTTCAGCCAGTTCGGCAAAGTATGCAAGAAGAATGGGTTCCGAAAAACTTGAGATTTTTCTTTCTTCGCCATTCAATGAACTTATTAAGTATACGCGGCTTCATATTTTGGTCTTGATATTTGAGGAACCAAATTGTTTACAACCTCTTTAGCTTTTTCCAGTATTTCAGGTGGTGTGCTTTCGTCGCCAGAGCTTTCATCAGTTTTCGATATCACGGCAAACTCATTATTCATTATATTCATTATAAAAGTTTTTAAATTTTAAACATCGATAGATTTTTAAATTGTTTTATAAATTAAACTCTATCACATTAACCTTCATTCAGTTTTAATATTTCGATTGCTTTTTTTATTATTTTAATTTCAACACCGTTATTTTTTTGTTTAATTCAATTTCATGCGATTTCTCTGAATTTGTATGTGCCAAGAACAATTTGGGTGCGACAAGTAAACTTATCGCACCCAAATAACCGTTTGATCAAGAAAATAACTAAACTGTTATTTAAAAATGATCAAATAGCTACTTTTCAACCATAACAGAGCGTAAAGGTACCACTTCTTCCGCATGAGTAATAAAAACAAAATTTCTTACACTTATTATGTACGCGGCTGGTAACGTCGGGTTTCTCGTGCCTTTTTGAAAATTCATTTCGCTCTCACGACTGCTGGAATGAAACTGCAACGTCGATATTTGCGGATCTAATAGCCTACAATGACACAATTTTTTTCAATATAATTTGACCGGACTTCCTTCCCTCCTCTCTGAGCTACGAGTAAGAATCACTTTTGCCAAGGCACAAGTGACCCGACGTTACCACGGAAGGGTTAAAAAACATTTTCGACATATAATATAGAGAGTAAGAATTGTCAATCAAATATGGTCATTATAAATCTTAATTTTAATTAAAATCCGAAAATACGTTTAAACAGGTAATTATAAAAATTTATGTGCTTCGGATTATGTCTGCAACAAAGTATATCCGAAAGATAGACAGAGAATGGTTAAACTCGTTAGTTTTTTTGCTCGGAGCAATGTGACTCCTTGGCAGGAGTTTTGCCTGTGGATAACGAAGGGACAGATCGCAAGACTCGATGCTAATTACGCGCTCGGCTGACTCCGCGCATTCTGGTTACACGAGAGAGAAAACCGAGAAAGGGGAAATGCACCGACACGCGTGACGTCACGACGGAAAGCATGTAGACATGTATATATATATACATATACACACATACACACATGTATACATATAACGCATCCGTGGGAGAAGAAAAGCTTCGAGACGCGACAAGATTGCCTCTCAACTCACTCTTTGACATTCGACTCTTGCACGAGTGCACCCTCTCGCGCACCGACACGTGCCCGTTGATCAAATTATGCTTATTAGTTCCATAATTATAATATCAGCGAACCGAATAATTTACATTAGCCGTTTAACCGTGGGAAAAAAAATCAATTGTCATCGAACATTTAACGCCGAACTTGGAAAAACTAGCGAAAGAAATTTTTTAATTTAAAACTTTTTAATCAAAAGTTTTCAAGGTTCAGAAAATGGTATTATGCTAAAAATCGTTGATTTTGCAATACGATATAGGGGACATCTTTCTGATCATTTTTATACATACATATAGGGCGAGGAAACCAATAGTTTAATAGTTACAAAAGTGAATAAAGGTTGACTGTGCATATACAATACATATGTATATGCAATATGCATGTACAGCGCGCGGAAACTGTAAAGCGTGTACAGGCTTTTCACTCGGGTCTTTAAGGATGCTTTGGGGTGGGTTGTGTTGAGTATTTAACAATGTAAAAAATGTTCAAATTATTGAAAATCAACGAACTAATTTTTTATTATTTATGAAGCACTTACATGTGTAAGTAATCGTCTGTAGCAATTGGAAACATTTTTGCCATTGTCGCGAAAAAAACGTCGATGCGATTTTTATACCGAAATCTACGTTTGAAAATAAATTCAGCTATGTAGCCATTATAATGGTATTGTAACAAAGATCCACATTCACGACATATAAGTTCACCTCGAATAATTGTATGATTAATGCACAAATCTAATAGTGCATCATGATCGTTTGTCAAATTAAGAAACTTACATAACATTCTGAAAGATACTTCGCTTTCTCTTGAAAATTCGAAAATTAACTTTTTCTTCGTTCATGCCCTTTTTAAATGAATTTTTGTGCATTCGAAGTACAAGAGTGAAAAGGATGGAGAGGTGAAAAAAATAACAATAAGTAAATAAGAACGTATTGACAAATATTAGAGAAAAACGAAACACAAAAAGGCTAAAACACAAAAATATTGGAAGAGTATCCAAAAAATTGATCGAAAGAAAATGTTGAGTAAAAAAAGTCAAGTGCAAACTCGAGTGGTGCGGAAAGTTTTTTTTTCAGGGAGAGACTAATTAATTGATTGTGTAAATAAAGATAAAGTTAGACAGAACGATAACTGGAGGACTAAAGGTTGTAAATAATGTCACGTAGTGACACGAACGATGTGTTGTCGTCTCTCTCTCGCCCCGTCGAACCTTTTCCTCCCGTGTTCGCAGTCGAGTAACTTTAGGAGCTCCTTGTTAAAGCGGTCAAGAAGCCGCCAACTCCACGTATCTCAAGTTCACGACTATACACGCGACAGACACGTACGTTTCTCGAATGTACGCACACTTGATGGCTCTTCCCTTCGTCCTTCACTTCAAGTTGAATTCGATCAAGAGGACACTCGCATGTCCCCGTCAATGTTACACAGAACGTTACATATTTACCAGCTTTTTTTCTCCTCAGCATCGACCGTGAACGATTAATCACAATCACCTTGACAGAGGTTCATTTGTTCGGCGGAGAAAAAAGTCTTTTCGGAATATTTCAGCGAAAAGTTACGCAAGAATCGACTAAAAATACTTTTTTTAGACAATCCCTTCGATTTTCACAACTTTTCTTTATACGTATTTGAAAAAAAATATCAAATAAACGGTCGTAATTCATTTTTGTTGCTAATTTTTGTAAGGATGAGAATCTTGAGAGAAATATTCAGACTTAGGTATCGTCATAATTATCAAAATGAACTTTAGCAATGGAATTTTTCTGGCAGTAAGGAATATAATGGCAGTTCCTCGATAGCGAATTTCGATGTGGCATTGCCGACTGAACAAGTGAGAATGAACTTGTATAAAATTGCATAAAAGCTGGAAAAAGCTATAGTCTTTTGAGAAATGGTTACCATACTTTCGTAAAGTGAAAAAAAATGTATTTAGATTGAACTTTTCGGCAATCTGGAAGAATTCACAGATTCCTTGGACTATATAAGGATTGAGATTCTCACATAAAAAATTACAGTTACCGAAGTTCTGATAGCATTATTCACTCATTGAAGTACCATTTCGTTGACATTTCTCGTGACTCCATACTAATTGATACAAGAAAGTGAATCAAATCAACAGTATAGAATAATTTTTTTGTTTATTTTCTGTAATACGGAAATGTTCGAAATGAAAAAATCATTTTTCAAATTGAGAAGATTCATCAAATATGGGAATATGTTCAATTCAGTTCTATTTGAAAACGCGAAAAAACAGTTACTGATTTGACTAGTATGAAGCGACAGAACCTCATCCTTAAAATTCAAAATTAAATCTCGATGACGATTAGACAATAGTGTCAAAAGCATTCATCATCTTAACAACCCTGTGGCAGTGGAATTGGGAAAAGGGTGGCTGCGTCATTCGATAATTACGTCACACGGTGATAACGATCAAGATTGCGTAACGATATAAAAATGCACATGGGCGGCTAATTATCTGATCAGATGACCAAATGTATATAGTTACGTAATTACATCGTTACGTCCTCGTGACGTAAACCAGTCTCGAAGCACAGCAACGAGAAGGAATTCAAAAGCAAGAAATAACGATTCATTCAGAACTGGAAAAAATCTTGTGGGCGAGTGTGTCGCGTGTGTTTTAAAAAGAGAAAAGAGAGAGAAAGAAAAATAGAATGTGACGTAAAGAAAAGAACTAGAAAAGCGAGTCTATTGTAGAATTTCCGACGTCACGCTATCTCGAGCTTTTCAGCGTCGCGTCTCGCGTTGCTGGACCGTGAAGAAGAAGGAATCGAGAGAATATTGGCCGCGAAGAAAATTTCAACCTCGGGGGAAATGAGGGTCAAAAGCGATACAAAGTCTTCCCGCGCGCTCTTCTGAGGTTTGGTTTTTCGTGCCCGCTCTCTTTTTCTCCTTCTCTCTTTCTCGCTTTATCGTCCTCTTATACGGTCTCCCTCACCAAGGGTGAGAAGACGTCGCGTACAAACGCCACGGCTTAACTCTCGAACGCTCGGCCAAAGAGCTTTTCTGGATCTCGAATCTTCCGCTAATATCGCATTTTTTCTCTCCCTCGCTCTCCCCACCGAATCTCTATTTATACAACTCACCGGGTTATTTATCAGTGACGGATTTATAATCCTGACCAGAGGATGGAGAATAAAGGGAATAAAAGGGAAGATTTCGACTTTCACGAAAATATGTTTGCTCGTCCTTCCCTCTTATATTTTTATTTCTTTCTTTTTTTTTATATCCCTCTCTCCATCCTTCCCTCGTCACGGACAAAAAAGTTGCACAAGGACGAAAGGGGAGGAAAAATCCTCCACTTTTTATTTTTCTTTCCACGCTCCGTTCGAACGAGCCTGTGCATAAACTTTTTTTCGAGCTCAAAGTTTTTTTCTTAGCCTTTTACGGAGCAACGAGAAAGGAGCAATATTCGTATCAAGATTGAGTATAAAAAGGAAAAAAATCAGCGCGGTCTCTTTGCGAATTATTGGCGAGGTGAAAAAAAAGCTTTTTGCGCGAATTGCATCATTCGTATCAATATTTTTGTATTCCAATACTCTATTTTCGTTGTTGAAAATATTAAAAGGGGGAATGAGAAATTAGAATTCCTCGGAAACTTTCCACTCTCGATCGGTCCAGTTTGTGAGAATTCAAATTTTTCATCCAGAATTTGTCGACTTTAATTCACATTTGCTCGGATGCTTTTTTAAATTTAGAAATTGCACAAAATTTGATAAAAAATTTAAATATTTCCCTTTTAAATAAAATCAGGGATAAAATTCTTGAGACACTTTTTCTCGCTTCGATAGTCTTTGAAGAGGGAAGAAAAAACGAGATGGTTTTTCAACAGCTTTTATCCCATGCGTGTAAAAAACGTCGAGGGTGGAGAAAAAAAATTTACTGCGATAATGTAAATTCGAGTGCAGGGATCAAGGACGGCAAATGGCGTTAGATAATTGAGATCTGATAAAACCCATAATCCCTTTTTTACAAGCTTTTGCTCTTGAAGAGTGTGTAAAAAAACCAAAAAAAATTCGTTGTTCGTCGTAAAATCATTACGACCCCGAAATCTTTCTTGTTACGCGTAAAATCGAGCCATACGGAATTTTAAGAGAAAAAACTCACGTTTCGCAGAATTTCAAGAAATCCATGCACGACCGAAGTTTGGGAAACTAGAAAAAAAGAAATATTTCGTATAAAAATCTTTGTACAACCTTTAGAACATTCAGAATTCTCCATTTTTGCTAAAAATTGCAAAATATGTTTTCAATAAATCAAAAAAAAGTAGAAAACGATAACACTGATGACTGAAGAGCTTTTGTAAATCATTTTCAAATTTGGCTCTAAAATTCTTCATAAATCTGGAAAGGAATCACCAATATTTTGGCTAATTCTCCTCATTTTAATAATGCCATCAATTCAAACTTACACTTTAATTAATAAATTAATGAAACTAACAATTTCAATAATGTGCATACAATCTCGAGTATTGAGAAACGAAACTGAACACACAGATGAGTGTCTCGAAGGGTTTGGCATCTAACTATCGAGAAAAGACTTAAACAAGAGAGTTCACGAAGGCAGACTTATATGCACGTATGCACGCTTGCGATGAGATTTCGGATTCAATACTCTCTCGCGTTATACCCAGGCGCATTTTATATCCTCCTTAAGAAGGTTTTAGAACTTTCGACTCGAGGAACTAACATCCAAGTCCTAACTCCAAATTATCCCAAGTGGTTGTAACTTCCAGTCGCTTATAACGGGAAATAAAGTCAATTATCAGGCGTCTTCATTCACTAATTATTATTCGAACGTGCGCATCTAAATTAATGCACGAAAGTTCGTAAAAAATCGAAATCAAATAATATTTTCAAATTAAAAAATAGAAAAATACAAGAAGGTTCGAATTTCCAATTTTTTATAAAATTCACTAAACAAAAGTTCACAAGCCGAATGTGTTTTATATATCCGAAGAGCATTTCTCGTACGATCCGTAAACGAGACAAATAACGAAATGTTCATAAATAAAGAATGATCGCGTATATGCATAAAAACAGAGAGAAATGGAAATACGAGGATGGAACAGGAACGATTCAATCTGTCCAATATATCGAACTTTTAATTTCCGGAACTGACTTTATTGAAGTGTCTGGTTGTGCGACCGTCCATAAAGCACTCGTCGCACGTACACGCGATCGCTGAGCGAATGATCCCCGGCTCAATTATTATCTCGTAATTTCGTCAAACAACGATAAATCCTCGTCGGGAATTTGAAAAAAACTCCATAAAAAGCGAAGGGGGAAAGGAGCGATATGAAACTGCGAGGCTCGAGGACACACGAGAGAGAGAGAGAGAGAGAGGGAGAGAGCTTGTCTCGTCCTGACACGTGTTTCGTTATTAACGATTCAGCTCGAACTTTGCCCGTTTCGATTTTCAACGACTGTGTAATTCTATAAATATTGAGATCGCAGATTCTCCGATTTAATTCCCGAATTGTTGGAGAGGGTCAAGGACGACTTCTGTGTCCTTACTTTCCCTCACGTGGCGAATTTTTCATCAATTCTAATTATAAAAATCCAATATTTAAAATTAAAGCTACAGAGATACAATTCTCTATGAATCGAGATATGATAGACGCAGAAAAGAGAAGAAAACTGCCAATTTATATATTTATTAAAATTAAAAATTCAAATAGTGTATTTTTATTTTGACTTTTTATCTACTCAATTTTCTGACTGACAGTCTGTTTGGACGTTTAGAATTTCATGAAAATGTCACTTGATCGCAAGCGAGTGACGACGAACGTTGGACCGGATGATAGAAATTCAAATTGATCCGTGCCCGAATTAATGACTTAATTTTGATCGACATTGGATTGAACAAGAATTTCAATGATGTATTAATTTCCAATGAAATTCCGAGATCGGAAATGAAAATGAAGACCACACTTTACTTTGAAACATCAACAATAATGAATAATATAATTCAATATATAAATATTATCTCTCGATTTTCCTAGAGACCAAATCGAAAGATTCAAAATTCCAGAAAATTGATGAGATTTCATCGAAAACAAAGTGACGATGAATTCCGGCTAAGGTGATGGAAGATTTAAATTAATTCGTGGCGAAATTAATGACTCAATTTGAAAGGGAAAAGTGAATTTAACGAGGAAGAGTGAAGAGAAAGAGTGAATGAGGAAACGGCGATAAAGAGGCAATTTGGTTAGCGATAGAGAGGGAGAGAGAGAAAGAGGAAAAGACGAAAGGTCCAGCTTAATTAACTTGGGCGTCATGGACCAATCGAGCAGGTTTCAGGTACACAAGCAAACATTGGAAGAACCGAGGAGGAAGAGTGGGATCCCCCATGTGTATATTCTCAAGTGCTTTATCAACATGCATCGATGCATGAGCAAAATCTACTCTCCAAGAGAATTACAAGAAAAATTGGCTCGTCCTGGGTACACATACACCTACACGCATCTGGATAGACATTGACACATGCACCACTCAGAGCCAAGTGTCTAAACCACCCTCATAGTTGCCCTGCCAAAGCGGAATTGCAAATATTGAGAGATCGATCCCATCTACAAGCAAATTTGCTTATCCCTAACTCCCAAAGATTTCGAAACTGAGTAACGGCCCGAAAAAAAAGTTCACGCGAATTTACAAAAGAGCCTTCATCGATTTCCGAGTTGGAGAGATTTGTAACTGGGCGTCAACGAGTAAAATGACGAGAATTATTTCCAACTTCGGAGTTTGAATGGAATTTCATTTGAATCGTAATTCTTCATACTTTTTCCGTCATAATTTTCAACTGCAAAAAAGGTGGAAAAATTTGAATTTTGAAGTCTGGAAAGATTGACAAAAGGAAAGTCTTGACTCTGGCGAATTTGCATTCCAAATCTTTGCTATCTCTGAGGAAGATGAATCGAGGGAGAGTAAAAGCCAAGCACGGGAAAGTCCAAGGATGTGGATCGGAAGTTCGCAAGAGCAAGGATCAATTTGGTGGTTTTGCTCGGAGAACTGGAAGAGGATAAGTGGTAGAATGGGGACAATAGGGTCTGGAGAGATCGAAAAGGGGTGAAGGACGAGAGGGAAAGATACGCCTGGAGATGAGAAAACGAATTGATAAACCAAACGAAACGAGAATGCTCCTGGACAGAACACGAAATAGTGACAAAAATATCAAAGTACAATATCCATCAAAAGTGTCTTCAACACCTCTGAAAAATAAGCACTCTAAAAAAATGAAGAAACGAAAATAAGGAAACAAATAACTCCCTACGAAAAACAAATATACCTTGAAATTTCAATAAAATTTTTATTCGAATTGGATAGCTTTGAAGACGGTATTAATGTTATTATTTTTCCATCTCGTATTGTTTCAGTTCGCAATGCATTTCGCGTTGCACGAGGATAATCAATTTTAATGACCATTAATATCGTGTACGGAGAACGAGCCATAGAATACGGAGACACGGTGGAAACCTCAAGATTCTCAGGTCTCCGTCTGAGACGAATGAAGTCTTGCAATTCAAGTGAAAATAACAAGTGACTCCCCGAGAATTAACGACCGAAATATATGAACGATAAATCGTCGTATAATTTACGATTGCAAATTGCCGCTCAACCGGGTGGAAATGTAAAAAAGAAAACGTCTAGGAAAAGCTTTCTTCCCCTTAATCACTAATTGTGAAAGCAATGAGATAATTCAGAGCAATTACAACCTGAAGACTCGAATAAGAACATCAATTTCCATCACGAGCATTTAGGAAACTCATAAAAATTATTCCGATTCTTTTCTCTGTATTTTTTAGACTAATTTTATTTACATAAAATACTCGTTACCGTTTGCAATAAATATTTCGTATTGTATATATTCATTATTGTTTTGAAAAATTCTTAATACAAAAACTGAAATCCAATAGCCAGATGACAATGTTTCATATACTAAAACAAAATTTTCATTCTCTCAATATCTGGAATGTTTGCTTGTTTATTTAAGGTAGTACTATCGGTTTTAGACCTATACCGTTAAGAATTTCACAAAACTTGGCATATTGATATCTTATAATAAGAATATGAACCAGTCAAATTTTCAAGGGTTTTCAGAGAACTGAAAAATAGTAATTAAGATTTCAAAATACATGCTTTTAATTGATTAATTTCTAATTACTCTCATCACAGACTCTGAACCCCAAATTCTAAGTAACCAAAATGTTCAAAATATTTTTTTCATAAGGATCAATATTAAAAGCATGTATTTTGTAATCTTAATGACTATTTTTCAGTTCTCTGAAAACCTTTGAAAATTTAACTGGTTCATATATTCATATTATAAGGTATCAATATGCCAAGTTTCGTGAAATTCTTAACAGTAGTTCTCATACCGATAATACTACCTTAATGACTTGCGGCAGAAATACAATTTTTCATATACCGAGTGATTAGTGAGATTTATATTTTTTTAAATATCGTTGAAAATCGAGCCTGAAGGAGTTCGTATGTCATTATCAGGAATTTTTGTTAAGGGCGTGACCGAGCATTCTATTCATGCTTTCTCGCTCTCTCACTTGGATGGTGTATATAGAGGTGACTGGAATCTCTCCTGGTCGAATCTGACATGCGCAGGACCCTATCGAATCGTCGTGGCAACTCGAGAAAATACGGTTTTCTCTCCTCTGCACACGACGACCACTTATATTATATTTGCATGTGCACATCATCTTTTATCACTCACGAAAAAGTGATCAACATCCAAATTAACGTTTCATACTCCTCGTATCGTAAAAGTCATTTAAAGCTTAAGAATTATTATTCTGTTATAACCAGAAAATTTGATTTTTTTGTTTAAAAATATTCGTACTCGCAAAGACTTTCACAATATTTGAATAATTTTTGTGATTTATGTCAATTTCGTTTCATTTAGTTAACTTTTCATTGGAGAAATTAACTACGAAAATGTTTATTCCCGTATAAAATTATTATAATGTTTCGTGTTTCCTGCATGTTCAGCGTGTAAATTTCTTTTATTTTCCACTTCCGTCCCGAGTCACCTTAACGAGATTCAGGGAGTGAGAACGAAGCGATTTTCGTTTGAAATAATGGAGTGAGCTCAAGTATCTAATTTTCTCCGGGAAAATATAGCCGCGGGGAGGCCAATAGTAATGAAACGTTGCATAGTTTACGTATCGAGGAAATTGAAGTAAATGCGATCTCCCTTCTGGACAAAACTCGCGCATGGACGCGAATCTTGCTCGACGGACCACTCCTAGCCGCGCTTCCCCGTATAATGAAAATTTCAATTCCCGATTGATTTCCCACACCCCATTCTTCCTAACATGCATACGGTCTACACGTTCTAACTGATTTTCCAAACGTTTCCCAATCTATTTCGTGAAATAATTTATTTGATATCTTCAATCTATCAAAAATTAATTCATATTTTTTTACAATTTTATATAGCAAATGATTTGTTTACCTTTCTTATACGCCACAGAATAACATTTTAGAAAATTTAAAAATCTTTCCATTTTTTAATGTCAAGAATGAAGGAATTCCGAATATAAAGAATTTAATATTTATGGGTATTATAAAAAGTTTATCAAAAATTAACTCATCATTTTTTACAATTTTATATAGTAAACGATTTGTTTACCTTTCTCGTACGCTACAGAATAACATTTTAGAAAATTCAAAATTTTTTCTATTTTTTAATTTCAAGAATGAATGAATTCCGAATATAAAAAATTTAATATTTATAGGTATATTAATATAAAAAGTAATATTCTTGTTGAAAAATTGTTTGCAATTTTTTTCATCCTTTAAAACAGTTGAATATTCCCGTTTATTCGAGACTCTCTTGTTTTCCTGAGACGAATTTACATTTTTTTGTTTCAACCCCTAATTTTTTATGCACCCCTGGTTCCCCCATGAACACCACGGTACACTTTTATCTGCGAGCGTGCCAACTACGAACATTTACATATAATAATGTAATTATACTGAAAGGATGAAAAATTGGAGAATGAAATATTCAATTGAAAAAAATACTCTCGTAAGTCTTCACGCTCGTGAAAAAAAATAACTCTCGTTTTTTTTCTTTCTTTCAGGCCTCGTTCTACTCGACTGCACTGAAAACCCTGATCTCTGTGTCGACTGTGATACTGCTTGGCCTCATATTTGCTTACCATGCCTTAGAAGTTCAGGTAAGTGAACGAAGAAACATTTATTTGATCAAAATTCGTGATCGATCGTTTTAAAAATGTTATGAATTTTTCTATAATTGAATGAATTCAATACATTAAAAAAATTTTTTTTAAATTAAAAAATTAAAAGAGGAACAAAAAAGTTATTGCATTGGAAATAGACTGAACTTGTTTCAAGAAAATAAATTTTGTAAACGTAATAAAACCGTGACGAGGAGTAAGTAATAGTCATTTTAACATAAAAAATTCAATAAGTTTGGAAATTGTGTGTTAATTAAATTTATCTGAAAATTGATATAAATTTCACGTTGCAAAAAAAGATTTTGCTGACAATAACTACGAAGAATGTATCAAATGATAAAATAAAAGAAACAAGGAACAACAAAGCCATTTTTCAAGAATAGAAAGTTATAAATCTCTGAACTGTAAATGAAGTAAATTTATTGAAAAATTCACGAGGAACGACAAAGTCATGGAATTGTAAGTAAGTCGTGGAGGAGGCAGTAAAAATTCAGTTGGCCCAACCCGATATTCGTGTCTGTGTGTAGACGTTGGAAAAATCGTTAAGGTGTGGTTACAAGAGACCGGAGGATTAAAACTTGCTTTCACGAGGGACCACTTCGAGGCCGATGTGTTTGTCCTCTGACCAAGAATTCGTTTTCTTTTCCCCCGTTTTTTCGGCACGTTCTCGCCATCGAGACCGAATAAAGAGAGAAAGCGAGAGAAAGAGAGAGAGACGGAAAGTAAAAAAAAAGAGAGCTCGTAAAAAGTGAGGATTCTTGCCAATCGTCGATGCAAGCTCGTCTCGGACAATAAACGTCAGGGTCTCTCTTTTTCTTCATTCCCAGACATTGTACGTAACCAGACAAATCCCAGATTCGAGGATGAGTTAGAACCGTGTGTAAAAAAATGCTAAATAAAAAAAAGCTTTTCTATTTTTTTATTTTCTTTCATCCCCTTTCGTTATCTTTTTCCCCCCTTTTCGTCGCTCGATTCTAAACCCGACTGCTTGTCTCTCCTTTTTTCGCATTCGAATCCAAGCACGAAAGCTTTGACGGTGGCGATTAAGTACTCGACTCGAAAAGACAAAAAATTCCAGGAGTCTCTCGAGTGTCTGACACTTTCTGATGAAGACAGACGCGATTACCTTTTAGATGACTTATACATAGTTATGTTCTTTCGACGAGAGAGCTTGCACGAATTTTTTGCAAGCACGTCAACAAAAAATGCTTTCGAAATCTAGCAAATACGTACAAAAAAATTGAAACAGTAATCACAGTGACGAGATAAATCGCAAGTGGGACGTGCACTGTCTAACACTTTTTAGAATTATTTTCACTTCAACATTAGACAGAATTTAACTCCGATTTTTTCATTTCCTGTCTGGATCAACATTGTGATATTATTTATTCTAAAAATAGCGTAAAAATTATCATGCCTACGAATTTACCGGTGTTTTTTGTTTTTATATTTAAATTCAGTTCTCGTGTCCCGGACGATTCGAATGTATTATGCACTGCGAGTCGAAGTCGCTCGGGATACGTTTATTTTCTCGTATAAACAGCGAAATGGCAGGAAAAACTGCTTTATAAGCGAGAAATACACGTACGGTTAGTGCTCGGTAAAGGTTACAAATTTTATTGGGATTGTTCTGTCTCGTGCAATGTTAAAATTTGGCCATTCGCACATTACTCGAGCCTCTGAACGTGATCTCAATACGAGAGAACGCCCAAAGACGTTTTTTATTCTTTCTTTCCCTTATTGCCAGACGTGAACGTCGAAATTCCAGAATATATTCAAGTTTTTAGTAACGGAACTATATCCGTTAATTTTAAACAGGAAAATTTGAATCATTTTTGCCAGGTCATAAAAATAAGTTAATAAAAAAATTATTCTTTCGGATCCTCGAATTGTTTGAACGATAATTTTCCATCACAAGAATGATACATTTTAAAAATCTTTTTACTCATTCTGTTCGTCGCAATAAAAGAAATACGAAAAAAGTGTGGACTCGAGTCAGTCGAGATTTGATTAGAGATTCATTCGCATTCGTTTTATGGGATTAGATTACGTGCCCGGAAGGTTGTCACATTGTCCACGTTTCGAGTAAGGAAAAAGGGAAAAAGTTCGCGTTATAAGCATAGACAGGGTATGCTCGGAATTCATGTATATTACATGTCCTCACGCATCGTGGAACCAGCCTTGCATCACTTTATTTATGGTATGCGCATTTTTAGCATATCCCGAGCAGACTCCTCCCAAGAAATAATAGAGAACGGGAAAAAGCTCGCGCGAAGACCGCGTATTCTTTTTCCTACGACATTGGAAAAAATTTTCGTCACGATGATTTTAAATTTTAAATTCAATATCATATGTTGAAAATAATATTATTTTGTTTGTCACGAGAGATCAAATTATAAATTTTATCAGACACAAAGTATAAATTAATTGAATTGATGAAAACATAAAAATAAGAATAAAGTCCGCTTTTTTTTCATTCAATAAGAATCACTTCGATTTGAATAAATTTCGAGTCATACGTTGCTCCATTCAATTTGTAAGGGAGTAAATAAAATAGTTTGCGTATAATAGAGACGTGAAAAAAGCTCGGGCTTGATGAAAAAATGTTCGTGCAAGGATCCGGCTTATCCTGCTTGTCTATTTTTTCTTCGCTCTTTCACTCACCCCCGTAGAGGGCAAGTATTAGGACTAGCAGGGGTGAAATATATGTGCTCGGAGCTTATAGAATCCCCAACGTTTTCCCCAGTGGCTGCCAATACCTTGAGAGAATTTCTGTCTGTGTGTTTTTCTCTCTCCATCTGTAAAATACACTGCAAGCGAAAAGTTTCGGCCGGAATTATAACATTACCCAGAGCAAACAACTCTGTAAAAACAAAAGATTTCATTAATTTTTTTTTATTTCAAGGAAAATTCTTAGCACAAAATTCTCTCGATTAAAAAAAATGAAACAGAAAAATATCAAAAATTGATTTACTTCTCATTGCTTTGATATTCTTTTGTGGAGTTTTAGAACAAAAATATTATATTGAATCGAGTCTTGCACTACATTTTTGGTTCGCAGTGTATTTCATATCGTAGGTACAGACACGAATTTCCTCAAAGCCTCAAGGGTTCCAGTACAAAGAGCATTCGCTCGAATCGCACAGAAATATACACGTTTAGAGCACCGATTTATTCCTTCGAGAACGGTCCTAATGGACTGCGAGCTTAATGCAATTTCCACTCTGAGGTTGCGTCGAACGTGATATTCCTTCCTGAATGTTTCTAGCTCTATATAAATTTAAAAAAAAACACAGGTCCCAATTCCTCATTTCTTTATTACTTTTCCCACCGATAAAAATCGAGTGATTAATCATAAGGAAAAATCGGAGTGCATGACGAAGTCTCCGAGAAAAAAAAAAGGAACGAGTCAGAGTTTCTCAAGGGTAACCGATGAATTTATCGCGCGGTGGAAAATATATTTCGCTTTCTCATGAAACTGAATTTTATGATTATTTTTCATTAAAGCGATCGAAGATTCGCGGCTCACGATTAATAGAGCGAAACAGGAATCGTAATTTGTCATTTCTTCGATGTCGCATATATCGTCAGGGACGGAATAATTTTGATAGTTATCTCGGTGGAAATAAAAATCCACCTCTCGTTCGTTGAGGCCTCCTAGTTGTCCCTTTTGCGACACGCGAGCTCTCTTTTCTCTCGCTCATGTTCTCTCTGCTTCTCTTTATTCTACTTTTATTTTTGTGTATATAGAAACATATACGTCCTATACTGTACTTATATATACTTGTATACTTGTATATATACACATACACATATATATATTACTATAAAACCACGCACGAAAGTCTCAGTCGATCCCTGGTGTATCAACGAGGGTGAGTTCCGACACGCTTCTTCTCACGATTCGAAGCTTTCTACGCGAGTCTGCACAGAACTCAAACGAGAGGAAAAAAAAGGAGAGGTCTTGACCAGGATAGAGGGTAAAGTCACAAAAGAGACGAAAAGTTACACGCCCTGCCACCTTTTTCATTCCCCTCGAGGAAGAGAGATGGGGAAAAAACAAAACGAATGTGATAAATAGAGAATACACGAAAAAACATTTAATGATGTTGTCATTTATTTTCGAAGAACATCAGAACTCGTTTCCTGAACTTTTGAGGATAAAAGAAAATTAGTTTTTTGGTAATTAAGAAACGAAAAATACGTAGAAAAATATAAATTTGATTTTTTTTGCAAATTTTCCTAGCTCTCGAAAGTTCTAAAAAAAATTAGAAACCGTTCTTCACACGTTTTCATTAGCGGAGACAATGCAAAAATAAAATAAAGTTCTCCATGTTAATTTCAAGTTTCTTCATCGCGTGTCCATTCGGTTTTTGCAATCGCCAAGATAGGAGACTTGCTTATTATTTCATTTCGCTATAATGCGACTGTGGATATGGGCAAGCACGTTGCTCGTAATCGCGACTGAATTTTCTCTCTTCTCTCTCGCCCTCGTTTAATCGCGACCAGATATACACAAGCCAATTTCCTACGAGTCAGATCGCAGGATAGCGTCCAGCCTCTCTTTTCTCTCCTTCCTTCCCAAGCGTTTTTCCTCTTGAAATATGAATATTGAAATATCTCATCCTTGTGAAATATTTTTCCCTGATCCACTAAAAATAAATTAAACGCAAGATCCAGTTGCGGAGAAAAAATTTAATATCGAAAATTCGATAAGATGCGTTTTATTTTTTCAATACTTTCATCCTCACGTGAACAACAGATATGCTTTGATTAAAAACTAGGAAAATTCCATAAAGCAACGTCAATGACAGAATGATCCTGTACATGAAAATTTTAATAATATGTATTGTAATAAAAAATTCCATACGCTCAGTGCATACTGGAAATGAAAGATTAAAAATTTTATTGAATTTTTATACCTTCAATTATTTATCAATGTTTTATCATTTTTTATACTACCAGCACAGCTCAAAATTATCAGCTCTGTTCTTCCATGAAGAAATTTCACTTAAAAAATAAAAAACGTTAATCGCACACTGAATTTTTTATCGCTCGAACTCTGTGACGGTCGAACTCGTGCAGATATTTCGGCCTTTTTGGTGAAAGAGATAATATCCGGCTGAAGAGTGGAATAAAGCACCGCCGGTCATTTTTATTCCCGAATGGCCAAAGAAAGGGCATCGATGGCGAGTTGCCATGTGTAAAGCACGTGATCTGTTATGCTTTTTATAAATAAATTCGAACGTGTGGGCGTTCGCGTATGTGTCGACAGAAAAATCGAGGATGAAAGATGACGTTTTCTCGTGTAAAAAGTTGGCCCAAGCGACGAATAGCAAAGCATATTATTCCTCGCGATCTTTCTCTCGATCTTTTCGAGGAACTCGCGAGGAGAGCTTCGGAGCTTCCTCGAGGATCGTCCCGAGACCTTGGACTTTTTGGCACTATCAGGGCTGTCGATTTTCGCGTATGGAAAAATGACGCATAAGTATGCGCGACGTCGCACCAAAAAAGTCACTCGGCAACAAACGAATTCAAGCGACGTGACTTTGATCGCGAGACACGTTAATTAAGAATCGAGTGGATCGTATTCTACGTGAGACACTTTTCGTAAAATGTTCTCGTTTATGAACTAGTTAAGTACTCAAAATACTAATTTGGAATAATTTTTTTTCCCACAACAAATATTTGAGTAAGAAAGGAAATCGGAAATTCATTAAATTTTCAAGTTTGGATTTAACTCTCAGGAACTTTAATTTGAAATTTGTATTTTTGCCAAAACCGAATAGAGAAAAACGTTGAAAGGTTATTGGGCGCCTCGAGCTCGAAAAACTTTGATTTTGCGATTTCTGATTTTTTTGATTTTAAAGGAAAAAAGCACTTTAGCCCTTAAATTTACCACGTACCCTCGCCGCAGTCACACGTAAATTGAACACTGTGGCCTTTCCCTCGTTCTCTCTCATTCTATCTCATCTTTCTTAGCTCGGCGATGGCTCGCCGCCTTCTAGCTCTACTTTAAAACCCTCGAGGGAACTTGAAATTCACTGCTGACGAAGTTTTCCGTCCTTGCAAGAAATTTTTTCGACCAACAAGGCGAGACGGGGGTAAGAAGGAACGCGCGAGGCGAGAGAGAAATGAGAAGGTGAAAAAAAAGAGAGCTGGAAAAGAGGAAAAGGAAAAACAGAGAGATGGAGATTGAGCTCTCATCGTGACTTGCATTCGCTCCTTTTTTCCTCTCTCATCTAGAAAAGTGCGAAATACACGGCAAAGCCGACGAATTTAATACACGACACGCCATGCACACATAATTTCTCTCCCGAAAAAGTTTTTGTTTGTCACAGAGAGGACGAAAGTCGCTACTCCCGAGAATTCGAAAACGAAAAAACGTCCAACATGGGATGAGTCTGATTTTTAGAAGAATTTTTCATTAATGAAATTGTCAATTTTTAAGAAATTCCAAAAAATTGTCATTTCCAAGGTAATATCAAGTGTGACGATGTAAATATTCTTAGGGCATCGGTTGGACATGCGTAAAAAAGCAATGCATTTGGAGGAAATCTTGCTCGAGTTCCTTATTGGACAAAAAGCGATCTGTCAACAGGATAAAAGAGGCCATTTCGAGGATTTCGCCGAGGATCGTCGTAAAGTTATTTACTGTAGTCTCGAAGGGTGTCCGCGATTTTGTGGAACGCAATGTAAAATCCGAATAAAATCTTGTGTCGACACCTTATTTTTCTCTCTTTTTATCTCCCGTCGAATGGTCGATCGAGCTGATTTTGCACTCGGTTTGCTTCGTGACTTGATCCTACGATCGTTGACCTTCGATCGTCACGGACGGCCCTTCCTGTACCGACGATAACTCGATTCGGATGGGAAAAGAGATACGAGAAAATCTGCGGAAATTCGACGAACAAAATCCAACGAATTTTTTTTTACCCTCGCTGTTTTCTTCGAAATGAGAAAAAAACGAGCGATTTAGAAACGTGACGACTTTTTAGAAAATTCTTTCTTTCGTTCTTTATCACTGTTGTGTATCCCCTTTTGTACTTTTTCTTTTTTTTATTGGTAGCTGAACACTTTGACCATTCGTCAAAGGCAAGATTTTCTTTCCGAGTCGAAGGAAGGACGAGTCGAGGTCAGGCCTCGTGTCAAGGTTCCCGAGGATCAAACGGAGGATAAAACTTTTGGATTCGAGAAAACATAGAAAGAGCCCTTTTACCAGCACTCAAAATCCATCCTCCTCTTTCACAACTGTCAAACTTCATAAAAATATCGACAACTAAAAAGTAGAAATAAATATGATCGCGAGGAAATAGATGAAAAATGATTTTGCCCTCGGAATGATCAAAGGGCGAATCCAGGATGAGCGACAAAGGCTTTTTTAAGAGCACTCAGAAATCACTTATTTCTTCGAGACTGTCAAATTTGTCAAAAAGATGAAAGAATAATTTCATGATTGACCTAATTCTACAACCTGTTGCGATGAAATAAAAAAGAAATTAATATTGAATCGTTGCTTCTTCTTATCAATACTTATCCAACAAAAAATCAAAAAAAATATCATTCTGTCCTTTCTCAAGTTTATCAGACTCGATGAAATGTCGATAAATAAAATTCTTAAAAATAATCCGACAGAAAGTATTTATAGAGAAAAAATATATGACACTGCACTTTGACCCGAAATCAGCGATTTCAAGAGACCGAATCCTCCAGAGGAAGAAAAAGCTCTTTCCAATTTTTCTCGGATTCTCATCCCGATGCCCAATTCGCGCCCCGGGCGGCGATCCCGCTTCCTGCGAATTCTCACGGACTTCTGATCACACTCGTATACACATCCACATATACTGAAGACGGAATATATATTTTTTTTCTTTTATCCCAACGTTCTCTTGCCCAGGTCCACATAATACTTATTCATCCTCGACTGAGTTCTCGATCGAGATTATCTCGATTTCTCCAAGATCCACTCAGTGTGCTCTTCCACTTAACTGTTTCAAGATTTTCTACGCCCTTTCGGATAGAGCTGAAGGAAAAAGTAAGTTCCTGGCAGGAAGAACCAAAAAGCTCCCTCAAAAGCTGCTAATTCACGTCGAACGCTCATTATCCTTCGACCTCTCAAATATTGCAGGTTTTTCCTTCAAAAGTCAGTAAAATCCCAAGATCGATTGATACCCTGAAGAGATGTTAAAATGATTTTTATTTTTCATAACTATGGTGTGCTTATGCTAAAAATATTCACGACTATTTTTTTTTCGCTATTTCAACCTTTATCGTTGCATCGAGTCAAAAAGAGCCGAAGATAACTCAACGCCCGTAAAATTTATACACAACTTGCTCTCTGTATACTTTGGAGCATTATATTCGAGGATTCGACGACGTACATTTCCGGAAACGTGTACACTTTCACGAGGTTATATCATACCCTTAAAATCCCTGTTTTCACGAGGAGCGGCATCAGCTGGATTTACTCGGTTACCCGTGCTCTTACGAGAATATATTCGAGCAGAAATAAAAAAGGAAAAATAACGAAAAATAATGTTCAGAGAACCATTGATTAGCATTTTGACTATTTTTAAAGTGTATTCTCTAGTATCTCAAAAAATTCGAAATGAAATAATTATTTTAAAAAAACTTTTTCTCTCATTTCATTCTATCGTGACAAATTTATGAATTATGAGTTGGTTAAAAATCCCGTATAGCGAACATGCCCTTGAAAAGCATTGGTAAGAGAAACAGACTGGGTCACAGCTTACCGAGGGCGACGAGCGATCTTGAGACAGACTAAAATTACAGTTCTTTAGCAGACATAAAGTAGGAAGCCGAGGAGAAGCATTTCCTTCCGGTAAGAAAAAGATTCCGCGTGATATATACAATTTTTTATGGACGATAAATATACGAGATCGTTCCTTTTTCGTCTCTCCACTCCATTGAGATTGAACCGTCCACGTAATATTTCATATCTCTTATCATCCGAGTGAAAAGCACGAGGAAACAAAAAGTAGTAAGTTTCAGAGTTTCCTAGTGCGAATTCCCGGAGAGTACACGCGATAGAAATTGCAAAGTTTGCTCTGGCAACAATTCTCCTTTGGGTATACCTACACCCATATGATACATACAGATCACACAGACAGACACACCAACATACAATACGGACATGTGAGAATTCGCACATTCGCTTGGGACTCATTCTGGCTCGAAGATAAATTTGTCCTTCGAAAATATGCCAACTTGCCGGAACCTTCAGCGAATTAAACGTCGAAATCTGGCTGTAAAAATGTTTCGCTGATTTGGCACATATCCTGTCGCATCCGTCTTCCTTAAATCCCGAAGGTAAAGCCTGCAGGCAGTTTATTCTTTGTCACTTTTGTCAAAAGCTCGGGAGATATACATGAAGACTCGGAAACTCGACGCCGATCGGGATTGTCGACTCTCGAAGCAATTAAATTCTCGTCGTGTATCTCCTTCTTTTTGTCTTGAACTTTTTATTCGCTGTCAAGCTGAGGAGAGTTTTACACTGTGTCGGAGTTTTGTGTACGTCGCGGAGGGTCGAGGGATTTCGTTTTTCGCTGGTCTCGCACGAAAGCGAGACGCGGCGGGCTTCGAGCTCCCGAGCGTGTATATGCCCGGCGAATGAGGAAAGTCAGCGTTATATCGGAAATGTGCCAAGCTTTGCTGACTGAAGCTCGTTTGGAGACTTCCCGGACACC
The DNA here is from genome assembly GCA_030522605.1 of Cremastinae sp. B BG-2022a. Taxonomy (NCBI): domain Eukaryota; kingdom Metazoa; phylum Arthropoda; class Insecta; order Hymenoptera; family Ichneumonidae; species Cremastinae sp. B BG-2022a. Next base: position 29,523 of record JAPYYX010000447.1, on the reverse strand, counting down.
GCTGACGACTTGCGAGCCGATACACAAACGTGCCAAACAGTTTGCCAACAAATGCCTTTTGTGAAACCTTGCTCCCTCCTCAAAGCGATGAATTCCCTACGTCCGCTAAACGTCCTGGCGTCAAATCCTTCTTCTGACCACTCGAGTCCTCGAAAATGGAAAACGTTCCGAGTCGACCACTCGTGCGGATTAATCGAAAATGAAAACGACGGGAGATTCTATTCTTCGAGGTATAAAAAGTAATTTTACAAAATATTCGGGGATACTGAAAATCTTGCCAAAAGGGTCTGAAATAATAGCGAAAAGATGACATAGAGACTATTTTTGAAAAATAAGGGCCAAATGAGTACTTTCTCTTCCAATGTGTATACAGGACTAGTTCCTCGGTAGATCCTCGTGCCAAATGACCACTGAAATAACAGTGCAGTGTCTCGGAAGGATATTCCGTCCTTTATGACTCTTTCGAGTCCGGGATACCGCAGGGAATTGGGATTTAATTAACCAATATACGTGCCCGGAATTCATTTGGGAAAGTTCGGTGCCAGAAAAGAATCGAGAAAGATTTTTATTATCGAAACAGTGTACGGTGAGTTGTCGAGTGTTTTCTCAATGGGAAGGTCGAAACGAATATACGTGTTTGCGGTATAAGGAATAAGAGCAGCGAGACATATGGCAAAGACGAAACATCGGTGGAAGAATCCGTATTAAGAACGTCGGTGCTCGTAAATCGCGAGGACGCAGCAGGCAGGAATGTTGCCCAGGCGCTCTGGAGAGAGCTAGAAAATTTATATTCTTGCATCCATATTGGTCTGGTAACGTCACCGGGGTATGCATGTATTTCGGTAACAGCAAAAAGCAAGAGGTTTACTATCGGACCGGAAGCCGGTGAAACACGTTAAAGATATCAGAGCTCGCCAGTCATTGGCGTTTTGAGTTACGACAGCTAGAATCTCGTTACGGAAGCGAGCTCAATTTAGCATCGCTTGAAATTCAAGAATTCCCAGGACTCTCTGCGACTGAAAATTGTGCCCTCTGGCCGAGACCGGAAGTAACCGGAGACTCCGTTGACATCTATCGGCTTTTACTCGTGCTCGAATAACGCTCCGTGGTCTCCTTCGGTCTCGAATCCTGCCAAGGTCAACAGTTTGTCCTCCGAAACTACTTTTTCGTAAAAATATTCAAATATATCAGAGAACCACCGTGCAACAATACATGGCCAGAATGAAAGTGTACAAATCGTTATTGAAATTTGTTGGAGACTTTATTTAACAGGAAGCTCAGTTTATTATAACATTAGTACATATTTATGTATATGTGATGAATCTGTTCTGTGAAATCTTGCTGTGAACTGTCTGGATGTTTGGAAAAAATTAACTGTCTCTAGGAAAATATTGTGAGTCCTGTGTAGTGTCGGAGAGTGGTGGAAAAAAGCATTTTTCGGCTCCCAACTAGATAGTGCCATGGAGCACCCTTTGCTCTATGCGTCCTGGATGTTGTTGCACACCAACAAAATTGAATAAATTAAATGAATCATCAGTGACCAAAATCATGAACGTGTTTTTTTGGAATTCGAGACATTCATGGTGTCCAAAATACGAAACAATTTTGCGCACAGTTGAATCTTAATGAGTGCTGCTTGCAAATATTTTTCTTTGTTTCGTTGGTAAACTGCAGTTTAAAACTTGTCTGGAAGGTCTATTTGGCGTTCCAGGAGATATAACTCCTTACGGTAGTTCGCTCTGTCGTCGCTTTCCCCATTACGTCCTGGAGACATTTTCGTTTCTAGCACCGGAGTATCTTGGGATATCCAAGCTCGAGTGTTTACATTTTCGTAAGTGTGTCCGTGGAATTACAGAGCGAGGGCAAATGAGCGTCGAAACGCCTGAGGCAGACAACCTAATAGCCATCACAACGAGAGGGCCATCTTCTTGGAGGAATCTCGAAGGAAACTTGCGGCGACGATGCGCGCCCCTTCCTGGCGATATCGTACGGTCAATTTACCATTCGGTTTATCACGCTACCGCATCGCAAAAGCGTTCAAGATTCCTCCTCTCTCGCACGCGCCAAAATTTCGCCGACAATTGGCCGATGAGTTCCACCGGAGCTACGGCCGTTTAATAAACCTTCCATCTCATGTACTTTACGGGTCACATACCGTTGGCCACCCTCTCTCGTCCACATATTCACCATTTTCATATTGACCCTTTAGCCCTTCGAGACTCGGCCACAATTTTCCCATAACCTTGGAAAATTGCGAGCTTATCACTCGACTCTAGTATCCCGGAAAATTGAAATAGTTTCCTAGACTTTGGCATCGCCGCGAACGTGTTCCACATATGGTAGGAAAATTTGTCAATGAAGCAATGAACATTCTCGTAAAATAAAAATTCGCGTTAATCTCAATCAATCGGGAAAAGCGTTCGAGCCATCAAATATTGCTTTTCGGATGGATTACTTTTTAGCTGATGAAAAAGTTTTTCGCGAAGCGACATTATCCGGACTCTAGCGTCGAACAATCCGGCAAAGTTTTCTCGTAACGAGGACAATGAAATTTTTTTCCATCCCTTGAAAATCTCTTTCATAAGCGAGCTGATTTCTTTTTTATCCTGTGAACGTACCGTGCGGAGTTCATTTTCCGGAAGAGCGAAGTGACCGAGCTAAAGTTTGTCGTCTCTGCAAGAACGGGAAGATAGGAAACTCGCGGGGGCGATCGCCTTATTCGCCTCCGCACTGGGACGTGTCCTCTAGAAATGGACTTATGTCCACTGTGGCCAGTTGCAGAAAAAGTTCTCGTGCCGTTTCCTCGACAGTTCGGTACACACAACTTCCATTTCCAAGTACTTTCCAACCGGATAATCGGATAATAGACGTGCCCAAAGTCCTTTTTTCCATAGTATTTTCTCCCACTGGTTACTATAATTTGTTTAGATGGAATGTTAATCTCTCTGAGACTCATCAAGAAATAAATAAAAATTTGTAGGAATAGTTTTTGAATTCATAAAAATTAAATCCAAGCTTGGCAAAAAATTACGAATTAAAGATACAATCCAACGATACACTCAACAATGTCTAATTAACATAAAAATGCACAATTATGCGTTCTGTTACTTTTTTCTCTAATTTTTCCTTTGCTGTCTACTTGACAAGGGAATCTCTCGAAGGTCGGAACGGAGTGAAAAAAGTGGAGAACGTCTGTTTTTAATGTTTCTGAAAGTGGTTCCGAGTACGAAGGAGACTCGGATCAATGGCTAGGGGACAAAGCACCGATGTTTCCTCTTTTGTTTTTCACCGATCTCCATTTTGTTTCCAGCACACTTTTCATTTAACTTCCTGTCTCTCGTTGCTTTTTTTCTCCTCTTCCGTGTTTAGCCGGCGTGTTTTCTCCATCCTGTCGCTTTCTTTCCTTTTGTCTCCGACCGGTTTTTCCCGACCGCTTTTCGCGGTACTATCCAACCGCAATTGCGCGGGTGGGGCTTTATCGAGCGACCTTTTTCTGAACGTCGCGCCTTTGATGATCTCGCACGGGTTATTGCTGCGTCGCGAAATACCGCGGCGCGCGTACAATAGCGAAAAAAAGGATAGCGGTAGAAAGGAGAAAATAATAAAAATGAAAAAAGATGAAAAAAAATATAGAGGAAGAAAAAGGAAACAAAAGGCAAAGAGAGAGGAAAAATTCCCTCGCGGAAAAACGAGGCTTGCGAGTTTTCCAACGTGCGTGTTTGCACATAATGCGCTCGGTTGTGTGTTGTACGCGGAAAAATGGCTTGCGAAACGCACACACGCATCGCGGGATATAAAAAACGAGAGCGAAAGAGAGAACGAAGAAAATGGATTCGCACGCTGACTTTTACTACCCTTGAGTTTGGATAGTGGCGAGAAGGACAAAGGATGATAAATGAAGAGGTGAAACAGACTGGAAACTTCACATACCTCGTTATAGAGAATATACAGTCTTCGCTTTTTTAACGAGTGTTAAAAATGTGAGTGAATCGCAAAAGTGAAAACGTCAACGCTTGAGCTTTTTTTTCTATTACGGAATGCAATGAGCCTATTACGTTTCATTTTCATACTGACGATCTCGTTTCAAAGATTCCATGAAAACTCGATGAAAACGACCAAGTTGGAAATTTTGTCAATCGTTTTCGACAATACGTTGGACAGATAAGAAAGTTCGCGAACTTATTAATCCGACAAATATTCTCTCCTTCATTTTCAACATCTCGACGAAACTTTTCCAATGGGAATTGAGAATTGTGCGTCGATGCGAAAAGAACAGAGGCGATCGTTATCACGATATAAATCGATCAATTCGAAAGCAAAGTTTCATCGAATCGTTTGCTCACTTCATTTCCTCTCGAACGAGAGAAGAGAGAGAGAGGCGCTGAGAAAATTAATGTAACGTAATTCATTTCGTGACTCGATGCAATTAAAACTAGGAAATCGTTAAAATATATCTCCCATCTTTTCGATTCATTGCTGAATCAATCGATTCGAACTTTTGTAAAAAAATACCAATAAATGTTAAACTCATATATTGCATACTAAAAATCTATTTTATTATTTGTTTTCACTATTTTTGTGGTCTATAAATCGAGAAGAAATCTGAATTTGACGGACAATCTTTGTCCTCTTCGGTCTTTCGGATCAAAAGATTCAAGCTCTGTTCGCATTCTACGCAGCGGTTTGAAGAACGCGAAGGTCTCTACCACGAGTAGTCTGGTAGAGTAAGCCGAGTTTGAAGCATGACCCAGAGACCTTACAGTCACTCATGGGATTTTACAAAGGAACCATTGGATCTGGATGCTCACTAAGGACCCTGAAGGTCCTATCTGCACTACTATCGCATGTTAATGATATTCAAAAAATAATTGAACGAACCAAATGTAACTTATAAATTCGTGAACTGTCAACAGATAATTCCAAGAGCTGGAAAAATAGGAATGAACAAAGGTATTGAATAGGAAAGATAATGATAAATCGATATGATTCGATTTTTGAACGAGAATAAGAGTTGCACGAATCTGAATGCGTTTGGTATTTCTGGCTGACCCCGATAAGACAACGGTGACAGTCACTTTCAACGACGTCTCAGGCGATTTCGTCACTCGAGAAACGAGAGGTAGGAGTTTGAGGAATCGCGGGAAAAAGAGAAGCAAGGAGGATGGGGAAAAAGAAAGCAATGCAAAAGGAAGATGGAGACATGTGGATGAAACGAGGTTGTCCTCCGTACCCACGATTTCCTGGTACTTTGCAATCCTCTCCTCCCTCTCATCCTTCGTACATTTTTCTCTCCGTCGTCTCTACACACGCCAGACTGGCACAATTCTTTCCATATGTCACATCGATTTTTCAAATGGCCAAACCGTGCTCGCGCGCACATAAAAACGTACATTATGTACAGGGGAAGGTTGTGGCATCCGTTGCCAAAGTTATGACGTTGCCGAAACGATTTAGTGCAACCGAGTGCACCACCTTGCTCTCCGCTTTCTCTCCAGCTCTATCTCTAGCTTTAGCCTTCTCTTCTCTCTCTCTCTCTCTTACTCAACTGCCGGCTCAACTATCCACCCAAAATCCGTACATCATTGTAAACTCGTTGTTGCAACCTTTCTTCCATCTTTTTTCTTCGTTTCAACTTTCAATGGCTTTTACGGAGTTTTTCGAGTCGATAGTGTCTGCAAATCGGAAAACTCGCTATAGTATAATAAATAATCAATATTGTAACGTACTCAGAATTATTACATTTAAATTTATAGTGAGAATTCGGGACATGATTAAATAATAGGCGAGACAGGTTTCTTAATCTTCATGAACAGATTTATTTTCTTATCCCTAACAATAGGTGTATTCGTGTCAGTGTTTTTCTAGTTTTTGAATGGATTCTTTCTGTTATTGAAGACATAATCGCAATTTCCAAGTGAATCTGACCCTTCTCCACTGCTCAGTTTCCTGAATAGCTACTCACGTCGGAATTCCTGATGATATTTCCTACGTGTAATTCTTCCTGAAAATTTATTTTAAATCGTTCTTCTTTTTTATTGAAAATATCTTCTTTCCTCAGTCAATTCGAGATCCAGAATTTTCCTATTGCCCGCTTGCGCTAAGGTCAAGTATTAACGCCAAGTTTCTAATAAGAGTAAATTTTGCAAGATTTTCTTAAGTGATTGTTAAACTTCAAATCCAGAGCTCTCCTATTGTTCGATTGCGCTAAAGTCAAGTATCAGGTCTTTTTTATCAGTCTATTGTCGCATTTAAGAATGATTCGATGACGAGAAGTAGTCTAGACTGACCATCAATACATCAAATTCTCCGTAATTTATTAACATTTTGTGTTTCTCCATTCGCGTGAGAAGTTGAGAGAGCGGTGTCCCTCAGTTGTGAAAACGTCGAACTCAAAATGTATAATCTATTTCATAATCGATTAGTGATATATTTTATCGATTTCTCGTGATAACGCTTATCAAAATCGATGATGTAGATTCTTTCTTATTTTGATATCGGTAATAATGATTTTTCATCTTGAATTTCGGATATCAATGATTTATCGATACAACAATAATAATATGACGATGAGACTTGTATATGTCTCAATATATAATATTCTAACAGTCTCTACGTAAAAAAGAATGAATTTTGATGAAAATATAATATCCCAGGGTGATGATAGTGAATTTTTCTTTACAATAATTTTAAAAAATTATACAAATGAATGCAAAGATGAATATGATGGCTCTACGTGTGAATAACGTGGAAACCCCGATGAACTCGAAAGTCGTTATCGAAAAATCGTTGGCAATAATTTTCCGCGGATTTGCCTCTCTTCTTTGTTCGCTCATCGAAGGCTCGAGTTCGGTGCATGTTTTTGGAGAGAAAGCGAAGGGTCGTAGTGGATTCATGGTATGAAAAAAAAACATGCGCTTTTATCGGAGGTGCGTGCTCGGAACGTTCCGACGACGAAATCACGCAAGTTTTCAGCGTCGCACGATTCTCTTGTCCTGAATTTTATTTATTTATGCCCGATGTACAGTTCGCTTTATTGGAATTTTTTTAACATCTCATTGGAATATAGAGGAGTTTGAAAATGAAAATGGGAGAGAAGGAGCGAGATAAAGACGCAGAAAGAAAAGGAGAGTCAGCTTAAGACACAGAGAGAAATCTTTACGAGGCCATTAGCGAGAATTTAAGACTTTTGTTAACCGGGTTGTATATTTTCTTCAGGAGATTAAGGTCGAAAATTCGGCTTCTCGCTTGGAAATTCACTCGGCTCCGGGGCACGAGACTTTTGACGCTTACGAGAAAAGCGACTGTAATGTGTCTCGCGGGTGTACGTGCGAGCGGCTTTTATACCGGACATAAATTTTTTAACGTCCCCCTCTCGATCACCTCGCCGTCCTTTATTTTCCCATACAAACACGCTCTCGGCCAGTGCACGCTTTTCCATCCCCCCCCCCTCCCGTTCCCTCTCGATGCCCCTCGTTTTTACATTCTTTTATAAGCTCACGGAATTCCACAAACTGTAATGAAAATTGCTGAAAGCGGACAGAAATGTGTGAGATGGAAAAAGGGACACTTTTTACTCCGGAGTGTCATCAAACAAAGTTTCACGGAAAATCTTTTTTATTCCTACTTTTTATTCGCGAATTTCCAATTCGACTTTAATTCGCCTTTGACATTTATTACATTTTTTTCACCTTTTTACGTACGGGATCTTTTATTGAACTTTTCTGACGTTTACGGGATTTTTGACGTCCATTCATTTTTTTCAATTAGAACGAAAGTTTTTCGGTCGTTGCTGAAATATTGCTGACCCCGCTGCTTTTTATCACTGGGGGTTATTATTGAATCGAAAAAATAAGAGTCAGCGTTCTCAAACTTTCGGAACAATGGAGATAACTCTCTAGGCTCAACGGATCCCCTCTGGGCATGTAGTCGAAAACGATGCACGGAGGATTTGCTAATAGATAAGGATTATAAGATGACAACGGGGAACACGACAGAGACTTTTGTCCCGAGATCCGTCGCGATTGGGTTCACGAAAAACGCTCCAACGCGAATTTTTCTTGATCCGCGAATCACATTCCATCCTCTTGAAAAATTGGACCGAGTTCAATCTCGTGTAACTGAACCAGATCGAAAAAATATTTCTAGAAAACGATAATACACATGCATATCATAAAAAAAGCAGTCAAAAAATGTTGAAATCGTGGAAGAAAAATTAAATTCTCCGCGGTTGTCAACTTTTCCTCGAATTTTCCGCGAAAGAGTGTACGCGATGATTTATCAACGCCTTATCATTCGTCACGACAACGTCCGAGTCGAGAAAAACGTATGACGGTAAATCCTGAGGAAATGGTGATTTTAAAATCAAAGTGGAAAGCTTTTCCGCGGAAGAGAAAAAGTAGAACAAATCTGAATGAAAGAATCGCGAGAGGAGGAAAAAGGTAGGAAGTATGAAATTTTTTGTTGCTCATCGTCTCTTGAACTCGAGACGGTGGAAAATCGCGGAAGATGGGTAAAAAAGGTACAAGCGTGTACTAGAGAAGATTGCGAGGAGAGATCAGGTATTATCTCACTATGGGGTCGCCTCTGGAATTTAAAATGTCTCTATGCTCGTATAGGTATATAGGCCCTCGACCTCAAAGATTTTTATGATCATCGGCTATCCTAAATTTTACCCGGTGCGAAATTTCCCACCCGTCGTTTCCGCTACGCGGACATCGACCATCGCCGAAAGCAGATTAAGAAAACTTCCCTCGTAAATCATGTTTTTCCGTATTACGAGTTGCGGATAATCGCAACCTCAAGATGCACTTTAAAAACTTCGTACCGGAAAAGATATGAAAAGTCCATGAATTTTTCATGGCGTTTTTGGTCTGGAAAAATTGATAAAATTTTTGAAAAAACAATTTTTCATATTTTTTTCAAAGATGAAAATTCATAAAGTTTTTAGGACGTTTTTGACTCATTGTAAGGATTCAAGATAATGCAGAATTAATTTTTAAAACGATCAATCGCTTTTTATTGATTACAAGAAAAAATATTGGATTTGATAATTTTGTTTAAAAAAATACAAATGTTGCAGTTATTCATGATCGATAACTGCGCGGATGACTGGCGAATAGCGATGACCTGGCAACGAATATCTCAGATATCCTTGGAACTGGGAATCTGCGCACTGCATCCAATACCTGGGGAATATTATTTCCTGTGGACGACTAAATTGGCGAACAAGGGCGGTGACATTGGTTCGCAATGGGTACCATACGACGTGACATTATCGCTTCCCATGTTTCTAAGATTATATCTCATTTGTCGCGTGATGTTGTTGCATTCGAAATTATTCACCGATGCATCATCGCGAAGTATAGGGGCCTTGAATCGTATTAATTTCAATACGAGATTCGTGTTAAAAACTTTAATGACCATATGCCCCGGTACCGTTTTACTTGTCTTCATGGTCTCGCTTTGGATCATCGCCTCGTGGACGTTGCGACAGTGCGAAAGGTCGGATCAAAAAATATCTCTGGAACCTTTTGTCATTTCATAAACTTCATCGAGAATCTAATTTTCCTAATTCTTACAGATTTCACGATGAAGAACACGCCAATCTTCTAAACGCGATGTGGCTCATAGCGATCACGTTTCTGAGTGTCGGTTTTGGCGACATTGTCCCAAACACTTATTGCGGTCGAGGGATCGCTGTATCCACGGGGATAATGGTAAAGCGTCTCATTGAAACGATTAACAAGTATAAATGAACGGAAAATATTCATTTCTTGTTTTAATTAAAATTTTTAGGGCGCGGGCTGTACAGCTTTACTCGTTGCGGTAGTTTCGAGAAAATTGGAATTGACTCGAGCCGAGAAGCACGTTCATAATTTTATGATGGACACCCAATTAACGAAAAGGGTAAAAATTCAAAAAATAATTGCTTCGATATTTTTTCACCTCGCAAAGTTCTATATGACTAATTTAAAAAATCGTTGAATTTCTCATTAGTTGAAAAACGCAGCTGCGAACGTCTTGAGGGAAACGTGGTTAATTTACAAGCACACAAGACTGGTAAAACGGGTAAATTCCGGTCGTGTGAGAACTCATCAACGAAAATTTCTGCTCGCAATTTACGCGTAAGTGGCTGAATGTATTTTTATCAAATTTCTTTGCCACACTCCGTAACGATCAAAAATAAGGCTTGAAAAAAAGCTGCAGGCGAGTTATTCGTAAATAAAAAAGTCTCGGTGCATAAATTCTTATTTCCTGTAATGAAGAGTGAAAAATTTGTCTAATTTCTCATACACGCTTCGAGAACAAAAAGTCGAGGAAGTTAATTAAGGTTTCAAGAGCGTTAAATGCACTTGCCGGTAGCGAGTGTCGTGAGACATGTTCGAGCTTAATCCGGAGATCGTTGTCATTTTTTTCTCGACCCTCATCCGCGAGCATGACTCGACGAGCTTTCCCGTCCCTTCGTCCTCTAACGTTATATTTTTTCTCGCAGGCTCAGAAAAGTTAAAATGGACCAACGAAAATTGATGGACAACGCGAACACGATAACGGACATGGCGAAGGTAAAGAACAAATGTTCTGGACATTAACGACGAAAAAAATGGACAGAGGGAAATTCTGGGTGTTTGGGGGAAATGGAAGACGATCCTGGAATATAAATCCAGGTCGCGGGTAATTTCAGTTGTCAGCGAAAGGGACTGAAATATAATCCGGACAAATAGCAATTGGAGCGAAGGAGGGAAAAAAGAGTTAATATGCTGACAGTGCTTTGTAAGAATAAGGAAAAGTAGATAAATCTGTTCTGGGGCCGAAAATCATTCATGTCATTAAAATAGACGTAAAATTGATGAACACGTCCTAGTGCATATCAAATCCGAAACTCTATCAACTTGATTGGAATCCAGAAAATTAAGGAGGTTTTTGCGTGTCTCATGTAAAAATGATTTTTAAAGGCTTCTTAATGAAATTTGACTCATTTAATAGTCATGTGGTCCAAGTGTGCGCACTTTTTCTTTGGATCGTTATAAAATCGAAAATTTCAAGGAAAATGAAATTTAAAAAAGATATTTAGTTTGAGTCTTTATTCATCTGCAATGTGTCAAACACAAAATTTCCCAACTCATTTAGAGCAGTAGCAAAAATTAGAACTGTATGCAAACGCGTACAGTTACCCCATGATGGGGGCAGGGACGCACGATAGATTGCTTTCTCAAATTACAGTATAATTGTTAATATCAATTTTGCATATCGTTTAATGGATGATAATGGCGTAGACTGATCAGGAATAGAGATTTTAGACACTAGAGAGCTTACTGTTGGATCGGCAGCTTTGAACAACTTTTTGAAAGGTTCATTAATCAGATAAGTCTTCTATTTATCCGATGATGCGTTTTCGTTGATGACCTAGTCGTTTATCACGCGCATACCCGAATTTACAAGAAAAAACTTCTTTTTGTAACTCACGTATAGTGAAAGTACGCGCACACTTACCTAAGTCTGCCTAGACGAAACTTTATCAACATAGATCAAAATTACGTCAATTTTCCGATAATGTAAGTAGTAGATATCAAACTGGACATAATAATGAATATGTTTATTTACCAGAATGTTTATTTATCGGAAATTTTATATTAACTTAATTGTCCTGACAAAATGTCGGAGTCTTACTCGGCGATAAAGGCGCGTTAAAACTGAAGTATGTCAAAGTATTAAAGGGACCTAGAATATGTAATTTTTTTAGTTTCAACTGTTTTCGAGATATTTAGCTTGCGTACTCTTGCACACCGCGCACACTTAGACCACATGACTCTGACGTCGAAGAGCTTCAATGCTATTTTCAACGAATCATCTCGAAAATAATTTCGCTTCATGAAATTTTATGATATGGTCCGCAAGAACATCCTCAAACTTAAACTCTAAGTCTACCAAATCGATAAGTAACAAAGATTTCTCAACAGACGCAGAACACCGTGTACGAGATCGTGTCGGACATGTCAACACGGCAGGACACGCTGGAGGAGCGTCTGGTGAGTCTGGACGACAAACTGACGTCGATGCAGGAACAACTGGACATGCTGCCGGAGGCGTTGACGCGGTGTATGGCCCAGCATGCGGAGAGATTGGAGCAGAGGCGAAATTTCCTGCATCCGGACACTGCGGTCGCATTGGGCACGGGTGGCCTAGGAGTCGGTGGGATCCCGGGTGGCCTTGGTCCGATTGGTAACGTTGGTAACAGCCTGGGCATCTCGGGCAGCGGCATGGTCTCGGCGCATCATCCGCTGGCGAGTTTATCAAACTCGCCATTACTGCCTCATTCTCGGAGCGTACCGAGCGCACCGAGCACAATGTCGCTCCACCCGTGGCCGGCGAGTCCGGTTCTGCCCCCGGTATCGAGCAGAACGCCCCATCTAGTACCCGAAACCGGCAAGCAACCAACCTCCCAACCCCATTCGAGCCAACAGCACGGAATCCTCCAGCACTCGACGACCGTCCCGAGCTCGTCGCAGTCCGCGACCAGACTTACCTCACAGGCTGGCATGGGCGGACTTGGCAACAGCCAGGGCTCCGACACTTCCGCGCACAGCTGAGTCACGTCTCTGCAGCCGCAGCACTCGTATTAAACTTGGAGGATTGACAATTAAGAGTACTTTTAATACGCGGGCTTTCGAACTCACACGCTGCTCGTTTACTTCTCATTTTGAGGGATTACGCGTAATCGGGTTTGCAAAATTAGATGCAAGTTTTTACCGATTTGATGAATATTTATAAAAAACTTTCGAAACATCAAAGAGAATTTTTTTCGAATTTTCTCCTGAATGGAAAAAATTTTACGAAAACTTTCTGATGTAATTTCGAAAAAATTCAAAATAAATATCGGAGTGGCAAAAAAAATTCGTAATCCCTTAAATTACTGATTTATTTTTCTTCTTTTAATTTAAATCTTTCGTCTGATAGCTTCGATCTATGCTTTCTTTTCTACTTTTCGTGGTAAATTCGTATTCTCGGTCCGGGACCATCGCCGATGACAGATTCTACGTCGAGAACTGATCACCGCGCGGATTTTTCTCATGGGTAATGGGAACAAGCTGTCTCGAGGCTTAGCTCCTGCGAGCGAAGGAGAAAGAAATAGCGAGGAATGATTAAACGCGGAATGACAGAGGAGAGCTACTATTTGGCGAAACCAGCCTGAGATATCGCGAGATTACGGAAACGAGGAGCGTGAATTATTCGAACGTCGAGAAAGAGGAAAAATAAAAATTGAGCTGCGGACTGCACTTACCCAAAATTGCGTGCCTGAAAACCAAATATTTCTTGTATAATATAAAATACTAAATATTCAAAAAAAAAACGAAAACCCTTCTCTATCTTATACTGAATCTCAAAGTTTGATGCGTGAAGGATAAGAGAAAAAAAAGGAGAAGAAAATTCAAAAAACGAACTTGATTGAATCTAAAAAAATGACAGGGAAAAATTTTCTTGTCGGATAAAATGATTTTTTCTACGAGAATTATGAACGAGTGAAGATTCTGAGCTGCGAGAAAAAAAAATCGAGTGCAGAGTTGAATTCTCCGATGAAATCTGAATGAGCAAACCGTGGAGATGAAAGACAAAAACTCCGTGATAAAAGTGAGACGTGTATAATCGGTAAAAAAATATTTTTCTTGTCCTCTACTTTTCAAAATCTTTTTTCCTCTCTCTATCTCTATCTCCCTCTCTCTCTCTCTCTTCTCTCTCTTTCTCTGTCATCCTTGATATTAATCCCTTCGGAAAATCGCGTCGCCTCCCAAATCGTACAAAACACGTACAATTTTCAATCACGACTATAGTCACTCATTATAGTAATAATTATCACGAATGAATTAAGCAGTGATTAAAAAAAAACAAGATGGCCTTAAGGAAATGTCGGTGAAACTTTGACTATACCATGCGAATTTCGAAAAAAAACCAAGATGAACATAATTTAGAAAAATAGAGTCGCGAATGCGATTTGAAGAATTTTCTCCACGTTCGATGCAGCGCGGTTCGATAAAATACTAAAAAAAAATTATCATAATTTGTCGTTAAAATTTGGATCTTAAATTTCAATTTGGAATAAATGATTTCTCGTTGATCTGAGTTTTGCCAAAATAATAAAACGAATAAAAGGAAAACCGACCAAGACTCTACAACTAAAATGAGAAAAGCCGCGCTGCATCGGGACGGGGATGAAAAAATGAGTTTCGAATAAGTCTATTTTCCTCGGAGAAACGACACGAGCGCGCGCGCACGGGATATGCACACACGAGGAGCTTTAAAAATAAGGAGAGAAAAAAGGAAAAAATACGATTTTCGAAGACGAGAGGATGAAAATAGTGGAGGAAAAAAAGGAAGAAGAGGGGAAAAGAAGAAGGAAAAAGTGAGCGCAAATAAGTGATCTTATCCGCTTTAACGTCCGTAGATTATTATAGGATATCACTTAACTAGAATCTGTGTATAAATATATACGAATCGCACGTGTACGACAAGGTCAGGGGCCGAGGGCGGAAAGGGCAGGGACAAAGGGAAGATAAACACTTACCGCGAGAGATACGTTTTTTATCGAGGAAAAAAATATAAAATACGGCTAGCCAGCGTGTGTCTAGAAGCGATGTTACATTTTTATTGATCGCGATCGCCGTTCGAACGTGAAAATAGGAGAAAAGCGATTTATTGCTGTACTTCAATCTCCGTTTCAAGATTTTTTTATTATATCGTTTTTTTTTACCAATTGGCACATTCAATAAAAAGACTCGTGTCTGTGTTTTTTTTCATGATATTCATTTTTCACTCTTAATCAGTTCTTATTAAATTTTTTTTCCATTTGCGAAGAATTGTTTCGCCTGTGTCTGACATCGCGCGAAACGGGACCAAAAAATAATAAAGAAATACACAATCCTCACAAATCTCACTCTCCGTCTGTACGACTTCAATTTCCTGTTTCTATTCTTCTCTTCTTCTCGAGTCTGCGAGCCCTGAGGAGACTCTCACCCTCGAGTCTCGACGCACTGGACGCGAAAATTTGACCCGCGATATTTTTATATAGAATTCTTGAAAGTAAACGAACAGTGCCAGCGAAGAAGAAAAACGCCAAAAAAAAAATTCTCATGCTCCGATATTCCGAGAAACGAAATGAAAAATAAATAAACAAAAAAAAATGTTCCGAGTCTTCGATATTCGAGAATGGAAAAATTGGCGAAAAATTCCGACACGTGCGGGCCTAAGAGAACGTGCAACGAAAAAATTCCGATTTTTCGAGCTCTAGATCGCGTTCCGGAATAAAAATATTTTCGACGCCGAAATGAGAGTCGAGAAAAAAATCGCCTAGACAGATTTTCACCGAAACGTGAATAAAATAACTGATTAACGCTAAAAAAAGATAAAAAAAATCCGGGGTACTACTTAGCTCTAAGACGACTCTCTTCGAAGTCGAACGATCGCGAGCTCGCGATTTTTCGAATCCCCAAAACAGAGGACGACCTTGAAAATAAAAAGACTTTGAAAAAAAAAACGCGAAAGAAAATCGCAGAAGACGAGCATTCGCGAACTTGGAGAGAAATAAACTTTTCAATGATAAAATAACAATAAATAAACATTAATAAATATTCCTCTCGTTAATCTGTTTTTCTTCCTTTCGCGACGACAGATCGCCGGAAAAAAAATTCTGTGTACTCTTTCCCCTCTTTCTCTCACACTCTCTCTCTCTGTCTTTCTACTTCTCTATCCTATAATTTAGACCAAGAAAAAGCGAGAAAAACTACGAACGCCGATGCGAACGACAAAAAAGCGAAAAAGTGAAAAAAAAACAATATTACTGTACAAAGATCGATGCGTGTGTGCGTGTGCGTGTGAAAGTGCGAAAAAGTGAAACAAAACGAAGCGGAGAAAAAGAAGCGCAAGAACGGACAAGAAACGATGAAGAATTGAAAAAAAAACGAGCGATCGACTAAAGAAAAATTAAAAAATAGAAAACACGGTTTATACGAACTTAAAGGTTATTACTACACTCTGTATAAACAATTTATTATTATGATTATTATTATTACTATATTGTTACTATGATAAAGCGATTAGAGGAACGTAGGGTTTTACAGTTTTAACTCCTAAACACTTTAATAAGAAAGGGAAAAAAGCAAAACTTTACCGACTATATTCGCATGTATGAAAAAAAAGGAAAACAATGAAACAGGAAAAAAGAATATTATATATATGCATACATATAAATATGTATATATATTGTGCGACTATCGCTCGTCTTAATTGTTACGTAAAATGACCAAGGAAACAAAGAAAAACTTACCAATTGATATGATATACCGAAACTATAGATATACGAATAGGAGCGAGAATTTTGAAAAAAAAGAAGAGAGAAAAATAGGGAAACAATTTAAAATAAAATAAAAATCCGGGCGCGAGGTTTGGAAAAAAATAGCGGAATACTTTTGGCTGCGAGATGAGCGCGTTTGTTTTTTCCTTTTCGACTCGTTTTTCCGTTTTCCGTTCGAGTTCCGAGATATTAGTTCGCCGCGGGAAAAAAGAGAAAAGATATTTTTTCAGACCCCCCGAGAGAGTGACACGTATTAGAATTGTACTTTATATTAAGCTTAAACAAGAATGAAATGCACAATTAAATCCGGCGGAGTAGTAACGATGGAAGGAGGAACGCGGAGTCGAAGAAAGGGTGAAAAATGAGGGAGTAAAATAAATTGATAAAAATGAGAAAAGAGAGGATATTTCCACAGGAGACGTCGTCTGGAATTCTCGGGATAATGGCGGAAAAACGATAGGGTCGCGTGTATAAAATAACGAAGCTGTAAAATAATTTCGAGAGAAAAGAAAGTGGAGATTGAAAAAAAAGTGCGAAGGGCAGGCGGTGTAAGATCGATAATAGGCTCGAAGAGGTTATTTCCTTAAAAACAAGCAAACGAAAACAAAAGAAGCGATTAAAAGAAAAATTATTTAAAAAAGGAGATGAGGAAGAAGCGCAGCGTTAAATTCCACCGATCGGCGGTACGAGGGACGAAAAGAAAAAAATGTAAACAAGAGATGAGAAAGGATTGAAGAGAGACATTGTGAAAAGATCGTACGTTCTAAGTTGTCTTGGGCCATATCGTTGTGCCAATTGTACTTACGAGTATTACGTAGTATCGTACGAAAAAAATAATCTTATTGCGAATTAAAGAATGAAAATAATTTCCACGTCGGGTAATATCGAGCAAAAAAAAAAATCAGGGAGAAAATAAACGTCTCGACGAGAACTGAAAAAACGCTGTCGCTTGCTATTATCTAAGAAATAATAAACTCTCACGCAACGAAATATTGAAAGTAGTCAATATCTAATCGATCTCTTACTTAAAAAAGAACGACAGAGAAAGAATAATAATTGATTAATCGTAATTCGTAACGAAGCCAATATGAATTTTTCAAGACCAAAAAATGTCTCTTTCTCGTTTATTAAAAAGAGTTAATAATGACGCTGAGAGAAAAAATTTGCGCATGATAAAACCGTTTGGACGACCTCTCCTCCTAATTCGTGTTCACGACTGTCGATGTCTCTGTTGCCAACGTGCAAAAACAAAAAACTACTCACAGTTCTATCGGGTACCCAATATTTTCATTCGTTGTCCTTTTGGCTCGAGCTGGGAGCAGGCGACTGCACGAGTTTGTTTACGTTTGTTGTATTCGCTCGACCTACGAGCCACTAGAGGGGGGAATACCCGGCAAGTGCAGTCCCGAAGACGCGTCTGGTTTCGAGACTAAACGAAGCGCGCATGCGCGTACGTGTTTCCGCGAAAACTGTAGAACAAAAACATTCAACAAAAATCATGCAAAAGATTTGTAACGATATCGTAAAGTGCTGAGAAAAGACAAAAAAATAACTGAAAAAGATCTTTCGAGAATGCTCATTGTACGGGGACCAGTCTCGCCAAGTATCGGAAATCGAGTCGCAAATTTTCAAGAAATTCCGAAGAATGATAAAAAACATTTTCCTTTGTCTTACCTGGTGATTTTGAAAATTATGCGAGTTCATCGATGTCGCGCACCAGATTCTCTCCTCTTTTCGCGAGATGATGTATTTTAGCGCTTGGCGTAAACAAAGATTTTGGCGATGTCACCGGCTCGCTCTACCGCTCGATTGTTTGCTTTTATCGCTCGTTCGGACCGCAGCGTCGTCCGCTCGTAATTACGTACTCCCAGCTTCGTGAGGTCCTCGCTCAAATTCTCACGACCTTTCGTTCACTCCGGATTGCTCGAGACACCAACGATTATGACGGATAACAATAAAAGAGCAGACAATTCGAACGGAGTATCAAATCATACTGCCGACACCGACGCGTCGAATGTAACGAACTTTTTCCGTCTTTTGTTTTCGTCTCTATTAAAACACGGTCAGGTGGCGACACGCGCGGTTGCAAAAGTAAATAAAACGGTACGTTTCTCGCGGGAATACATCCAAGGCGGAAGTATAAACTCTTCTGAAACATACTTCCGGTTTTAACTTAAATTTGACTAGTCATGTGATACTACGATTGGCCGAAAAAACATTAATTCGCGTTAAATTCAAACGCGTTACCCGTTGATCGGGAACTCGTGTACGCGATTGTAAATTGTAAGTACATACATCCCGTAATATCGGAGTTTTTAATAATGCACTTATTCCGCACAAAATCCATTGAACTCATCCAGGGACGATATAAGCATTCGAGAGGAGGAAATAAAATACTACGAATTACTACATATACTTAAATATAAATCGTGCAATTGGCACGACAAGGATAAAACATAACCCACATTTTTTCCATTTTTTTTTGCCAAAGAGGCTGAGAGAAGAACGACGCGAATTTGCACGTCTTTTGAATAAGCCGAATGACGAACCGTGTTTATTATCATCGTATATCGCGTGCTACGGTCTAGAGAAATTTTTTAACGGGTCGTTCACAAACGATTTACGAAGATGAGATAAAATACGCGGAGAAACATTTTTTCCCGATACGGTCTATTGTAGTATTAAAAAAAATAAAGCGATTTAAACTGAAGTCTCACAAGCTCCCACGAATCAGAACATACATAATTATAAATAAAAGTAAATAAAAAATATACCTAGAGTATGGATTTATACAAAACACGTCTCGAGATGATAAACCGTTGCGATCTTAAAATCCATAACGTAATGTTTGTAAGCTCTGAATGAATAAACCAAAGATGTAAAAGAGATGAAAAAAAAATTTAAAAGAGAATGAAAGAGGAAAAGCACACGATAAATAAAACTAAAATCTAGCACTAGACGGGAGATATCTAAATAAAAACTAAAAACTAATAAAATAAAGTCTAGTCTGTTATTTAAAATAAAAACGATTATATAACCTCTTCTAGTCTACGCCTTCTCAAAGAAGTAATCTTGTAAATAAGTGTTGATGTAAAACATATTATGTTTGTATATATTTGTTAAGTAGTTTTAAGTAACGCATAAAAAAGAAAGGAAAAAAAATACAATGTAATAAACGTTAAATTAACACGATAAAACATTTAATACTCGAATTTGATTTCCTTACTGATGTGAACATTTTGTGAGGAGCTTTCGCTAAAGGTGTATCAATCCTTGTTTAAATATCCAAAAATCGGTATGATTTTTGCAATTTTGTTGATATATTAAAAATTATCACTGTAATGACGGAGCGGTCCGTTCGGTGGAGTAGTCGACGACCAGCGACGACGAGTGAAAAAGTATGGTGAGTCGCCGATGGGATTCGAACCCAGGGTGCGATTATGGGCACCGATCGACTTCTCCGGAGTTTCCGTTATATCGAATTTTAGTGTCTTATGATCAAGCCCTATCTAAAGGTTCATGCGTAGCTACAGGTAGCTACCAGGATGACCACAAAACAGAAAAATTCGATGGATCGGAAACTCCCGAGAATTCGATCGGTGCACATAATCGCACTCCAGGGCCCACCGAGTTCCTGGTCAAGCGCTTTATCCACTGCGTTACGACCTATCCAATACTATTCTCTCGTATATTCCGTACTTAGCGCTGGACCGTCACATCTCCCAAATTAAAAATCGATTCGCTGAATATTCATGTAAAAATAAAATTTGAACTTTCTATCAGAAAAAAGCTGCATACCATCAATCCATCATTAAAAAGTCATTAATCGTGTCAGGAATAGTACAGTTAATGTATTCTCAAAAAGAGAATCAATATTTATTTGAAGTCACGTCCAAAAAGGATGACAATTTCAAGAATGACAAAAAATCTTTTTCTTTCCATTATTTACACAATCGGACGGAAAAAGTAAAGAATTCAAATGAAAAAAAAAAATGATAATAGTAATAAAATCAAAGTTCGGAGAGTATGGTAAGACTTTTTTGAGACATAATTTTTCGTACGTCATTTCCGTCGAGGTTGTTGTTCGATCAGCTATCAATCGGGAGTGATAGTCTCAGTTTGAGCTGAAGGCGCGATCGGGGACTTTCGTTTTTCCGGTGTTCTCGCTTCGTCGTTTTTCGTCTCGCTGACGTTTTTGGACCAGGAGCAACTTCGTTGTCTGGGAGATTTCGGCATCGACCAGGAGCTGCTCAGAGAACGTCGCTTGGGCGAAACCGAGCGCGATTTCGCTCTCGTCACCATCACCTTAGATCGGCTACGTTTTCGCCTGGCACGGCGACTCCTCGAAGTCTCTTGCGATTTGGATCTCGACCTGGATCTTCTGTTGGATCGGGAACGTCTCGAGCTGGACCTGCTCCGAGATCTGGAACTGGAGGATCGTCCCCGACCCCGGCGGGATCGACTGGAGCCCGAACTGTCACTGGTGCGACGTCGTCTGCGGGACCGGCGACGTGAACGTGACCGTGATCGCGATCTATTTCTCGTACGGGATTTCGATCTACGTGACCGAGACCTCTCTCGAGATCGAGATTTGTTTCGCGATCTTGATCTCGACTTGTTACGCGACCGAGATCGGGATTTTGAGCTTCTATCGTCGTAATCGCTCTCAAAGTCCGGATAATCCTGACCAGCGAGATTCGCGAAGTATTTGTAGTACTGCTCGTTGTACACGTGCGGATTGAATGTTCTCATCGCTCCACGATTATTTCCGCGACGGAAAGCGAAACCTCTACCTCGTCCTCGTGGAAAACGTCCCATAGGACCACCTCGCGGACCTCGTCCTCGTCCCATCGGACCGTATAACATCGGCAGTGCGTCGTAATACCATGCTTGAGGAAAACGTGGATACATGTGATGAAAATCCAGATTCGGATCTATCGGTGGGGCTGTTGAAATAAAATAAATGATGTGAAAAGAGGTTCATCATTTTTTACAATTTTTAAAATGATTTCATCTTTTTTACTAACCTCCTGACGACGATGCTTGAGAAGTATTCACCGTCAGGACACTTTTCATCTTTTTCTTTGAAATTTCCGCGTCAGAATTTTCATCTGAGCTGTCGGATCCGGAATCCTTATCCTTTTTATGTTTTTTCTGTAGAAAGAAATAAAAATTATCAATCAAGTAAAAGAATCATAATATTAATCACAAACAATAAGTCATAATAGATTTAATCATCAATTTCAATGAAATTACCTTTTTCTTTTTTTCTTTCTTTGACTTTTTCTTTTTTAATTTTTTATTTTTCTTATCGTTTTTCTTATCATCTTTTTCACTAGATTTGTGCGATTCTTGATCGTTGCCTCTGTCCGCTTTAGTCTCATTACTTTCTCCTTTCTCGCCGATAACTATTTCCTTCTTCTCTACTTTAATCTAAAAAAATATATAGGGAGCGTTTTTTATATCGTAAAAATATCATAAAAACAATGTTAATACAAGAAAAAAATTGCACAATCGCTTCATGAATTTTTTGTTTACCTTTATTCTATCAAAAAGTTCGTCTAATAATCTAATGCTCTCCAATTGTCGTTGAGCCTTGATCAATTTTTGTTCCTCTCTCGCGATTTTCATGGAAACTTTATCTTCCTCCTGCTTACGAAAAACTCTGAGAGCTTTGCGCTTTCGTTTCTCCTCCCTAATCTTTCTTCTCGCCTCCTTCGCTTCTGAATCAGCTGCTTCTTTCTTTCTAAAATTTTTAATCAATTTAGTGATGTATGATTTTACTGATCTTACAAGATTTGATAAAACGTATGAAGATAGATTCACGCACTTTGTTTCCTCTTTCCTCTGAGCCTCAAGCTCTTCTTTCCTGCGCAATTTTTCTGCCGCCAAGCTGTCTTGAGCTATCAGCCGCTTTCTTTCGAATTCCCGATGCGAAACCGAACTATCACTCATGTGTTTAGTCTTGTCAAAGTCAGCCTACAAAATAAAACAATGAATAGAATTAAAAAATTTGTAAACAATATTAAATGCAAATAAAGGAAAAATAATTCATCGATGTACCTTTATGATTGCTGTTAAGCAATTTTTAGCTTCTTTCTTCAAAAGCTTCATGCCTCTGAGAGCATCCATGGCTTTGACAAAATCCATATACTCGATGTACTGTATGTAAGCTTCGAAGAAAATCCCATCGCCGAAACTAAATTTTTGTATGTTATTCCCAAGTCGCATTCTCGGTCTGTAAACGTCTGCAGCAGGAACGTCCACTCTTCTGAGGGGTCCCCATTTTTTAAAGACTCGAGTTACGACCGATTCGCTGGGTGTATTGCCACCGTCCTCACTGAACCATTTTACCGGCAAGCCGGTGACGTGTATCGTGTCCGGTCTCTCTCCAGGCTTGAGCTCATTCATGTGCTTGGCGTCTCTGAAGTAAGAGTCCCAGGCGTGTCTCGTGGGAAATTCATCCTTGGCCTCTGCGACGCGCACTTTCAGGATGTTCGGGAAACCAGCCAAATTCAATCGCTGCGAATCCAATCTGGCGATGACTCTCTGGAGTCTGCAGCGGTCGCTCAAATCTCCCTCCAGTCTGATGAACTCCAAAGTGCTCTTGGCCACTTTGAGCGATGCGAACTCGTCCGGCTGGATGAGTCCCCTTATCTTCTCCATAACTTCCCATGTCGATATTGTTTTTCCTGTTCATATTGGTAGTAATTTGCTGTGAAAAGCCGACGCTACGAGTGTCTAACGTCGACACGGTGAATTACAAAATTTTTAACTTGGAAAGAAATGCAAGAAAGGAAATTGATTAATGAGAATCGTTGTCGAAGCTCCAGGCTGTCGAAAGCACCAAATTGATCTTCCTGAAAGTTGACTGCACCTTCAAATCCTACATTTTTTTAGTTAAATATTAATTTGACGCGTTATTAGTAGTTTTGGAGTTAGATTCATAGTAAAATTTTCATTTGTTCATTGAATTTTTTTTTTTTTCTTGACGTTATGGTCGACTGGATAAATTTAGACAGGAAAATTATATTGATCACTTTTTGTCAATCGAACTTGCTAGCGATACGCATGGCAATATATTCATCTATATTCCTGGAAATATCAATTTTTTTAGTGAGCCATCGTAATTTAAAGAAATTTCTACATCGTACCAAATTTACTCGCTGTTATTAATTTTTCATTCATTCATAATTTTTTCCATCAATGTTAAATTTGAACTGCTTGCCGCAATTTGATAGTTTGGACAAATTTATCGACAAATACATGAAGAAATAATATTATCGATTAAAGCTTAGCCGATTGTTTCTTCGTTGAGATTTTGGATTTACCTGGTATCTTCAGTTGCGGGAGATTAACTGAGACATTTATTTTCGCGATAGGCTTTAAATATAGACCCCTCGGTGTGTGAAGAGGTGTAACGTCGGTCAGATCCCTACAGCTCCAAAACCCATTAACAACCTCTCCACTGGAACTTTCACCTACCTTCTGTTTATTAACGTCGCTCATTCTTTAGCTCTCAGTATGAATGGAAAAAACGAAAAAGTAACTCTAATCTCAATGGAGTAATGTCATGTGAAAAGTAAAAAAAAAGGAAAAGAATCTTACAAAAGAGACGTTACGAGAACGAAAAGGAGTTGAAAGCATTCAGTAGAGAGGTTGTAATTTTGTTCAGATCGAGACAGTCGAGATAAGCCAAAATTGTTCCTTCTTATTTAGAAATACGTCGCAGCTGGAACTCAATTCGAATGAGATGACAAATTCACCGATTGCGAGTACTGTCTTCGGCGGTCGAGACGATGTTTCTTTGCGAGCCCGCGGACGCGATCCTTACAACGCGTTACGAACACTTCGATCACATGTTCTCTTCGGTCATTGTGACTTACTGCTTTTGATAAATGTACAGATAGTTTTTACTGGAGCTTCGGGCTTAGACTGAAGCTTTGGTTTAAAAAAGTTTCGATCGACAGAACGAGCTGGCTTGCAAATTTGTGACGCCGGGCTACAGCTAGGTTAAAAGCCATCACAGCATGAAGTTGGAAGATTGTGGAAAAGGAGCATGAACGCAGCCATAAGAATACTTGGCGCAGACTATTCGAATTTTTAAGTTTCAACCAAATCATTCGATTGTAGCTTGAAAGTGGTTGATAGTAGTATATTTTTTAGTGTTTGTAGTTTAATGTTTATTTTTAAATAAGGGGAAAGAAGTTTGAACTATTTACATGCTTGACTGCATTTTTTTTGTTTTCCATGCATAAATTCTTTTTTTCGATTTCTGCGAGTTCTGATTCAAATATGTCAAATTATGGTTCAATCCTTATCCCTATACTAATATTATAAATGTGATTATCAGTATGTTTGGTACACTTTGACGCGAAAACTATTCAACCAAAATCATCATGAAATTTTGTTCACATATTCTGAATATATTATAAATGTATGATAATCAGTATGTTTGTTACGCTTTGACGCGAAAACTATTCAACCGATCATTATGAAATTTTGTACACATATTCTCAAAGGTATCGAGTTTTGATTTCAAAAGAAGAAAAAAATTTGTTTTTATAAAAAATAGCAAAAAAAATTTCGATCGTCATGAAATTTTGTGCACGTATTTTCAAAGGTATTGGGAAGGATATAGGATACTTTTTATTGAAAAAGATTACATTTTTATAAATGAAAATTCAAGTCAATATGAAATTATATCTATAGCTTTAGTAGTTCAGTTATTTTCTGTCACTTATACGAAAAATACTAAACTATTTTAATTTTTGAGATTGAACGAGAGTTCAATGATTGAGATATTTATTTATTTGAATTTAATGATTTTTGATAGTTTTTTAAGGAGTTCAATGCGAACGAAGTCGCGGGTAAAAGTTAGTAAAAGAAAACACAAAAACCGTAAATTTCGGATCAAAATTCATTTCTTTATTCATATAATTGTACTGAAATCTTGTTAGGTCGTATGAATGCTTTAAATGCGATACAAAACTTCTGTCCACGTTAGCACCTTTCAGAATGAATAACAATAATGAACTGAAATAAACATGACTAAAGATATTTCGTACTCTCTTTGTACTTGGGTATGTTTTACAAATTTTCAGTAGACAGATAATAAGAGCGAAGACACATGTTTGGGAGGAAGTACAAAGGAAGACCAATTTTCACAATTCCGTTATAGTAACAAGAGCAAAAGTCTCAACGAAGGAGAGGCTGTACTGAGCTAAGTCAATATATGGCACGTCCAAACGATCGCAGAGATCTTCCAGATAGTAACGATGGATCCCGTAAGAAACTACAAAGCTGAGAATGCTCCAATATCCTCTTCTCAAACAGGCAACAAGAATTGTTAATAATTGTATAATTATCACAAGGTTCGTCAAATGATGCATCCGGATGCGATCCTTTTTGCGTATAAGCTCATGAACAATGGGTAAAAATCCCAAAGTCGCCAACAATAGTTGTCTGTGCAGTTCGTTGACGTGACAGCGAAGAGCGATCTCAGAGGCCAACAGACTGAACGGTACAATTTCCACAATGTTTGAAAAGCTGTCATAAATTTCACGAAGTAATCGTTTGCCCGTGAAAACGCTGGAAGTTCCTAAAATAAAAAATTTAATCGTTAAAAAATAAGTTTCAAATTTCAACTAATTTTCGAAATTTTTCAAACCTTTGACTTACCGAATGTAAACAGACCAAGTACAGAGTGTGCAAGTAAAATTTGAAAAGCTCTCGCCACCCAATCGTTCTCCTTTGTAAAAAGTTTATACGAATTTTCGGCATATCGCATACAAACGAGAGTAACGAACAATTTGAACAAATGAGCCACGATGGTACCTGCATTTGCCATTGTCAATAATGTCGGGATGTATATTTTTATAAATATAAATATATATCTTCAATTTGGTTTTTGTATAAATGTAGAAAAATTGAATATGGTATTTCTTGACTAGAAACTGTTCGAAAAATATATTTCGTCGCCTCGCGGGATATCGATGCAAGTAGTAAGATGTATTTGTAAAATGGCAACAATCCAGATATGTGTACTTCTTGATAAATATATACGAAAAACAAAAAAAAACACGGGTCTCGACGCTGGTTAATTCGGGTCAATCTTTTTTGTTTTCGTTCGTCTGTTCCATCGGCGGAATTCCGAGCTCGAAAACCGCTCGATCACGTGCAACCGGGATTTTCTTTTTTCCCGTAATGTTAACATGAAAAAGAATCACCCCCGGGGGATCGACTCGTGCGATTTTGACGATTTTTTCCTTGAAATAAACTGGAAGACCCAGGACTCGTGCACTCGCACGAAAAGTGAGGTTGAGTCCAGATATTTACGTTACCGGTACTAAACGCACACATTGAAAATGAGACGCCGTGCATTTATATGGATGTGAAAAACTACAAATTCTCCTTTGAGAAACTCAAGGGCGTAAGTTGGAATGCAGAAGTATGAAAATGAGTTCCTACAACCAGAATCATCAAACGGCTCGAAAAGTGAATTCTCGCGCCATCTATCCTCGTACTTGCGAATCTCGTCATCGCGCACATGTGTGGCATATCGATCTGGTCAGTAGCAAAATGTGAGAAAATGCGTCACGAGAGGTTTTGACTTTTTTCATCATTTATTTGTAATTATTCGGAACAGTGGTGCGAAAACGATTAGACGTAATTGATAGTGCAGTTCGATGAAGTTTTTTGTTTAGTGACGGTGCGAACTGAGAAAAAAATGACTGAGCCGAGGCAGAGACTTTGTTACGATAACAAAATAATTCTGGCGCCTATGGTACGCATCGGAACGCTCCCCATGCGTCTTCTGGCTCTCGACTATGGCGCTGATATCGTCTATACGGAGGAACTAATTGACTTCAAACTCTTGCGGTCCGTTCGTCGGCCGAATGGTGAGTTACATTCTGTCGGTAACAAGGTATTCCTAGCGCGAGGGGGAGTGTCGAAATTTTGATCTCGTTTTTTCTTATATTCCAAGTAGACTGAGCATTTAAGTCCATTAGGAAAAGTTATTACAAATCAATTAATAAAAAACATACTCAAAATTCAAATCGATCCTACGTAAAGTTTATTCGTTATATAATAAACATAATCATAACAATTTTTGTCTTCAAATTTTTGGTAAAAATTAATTGAAGCTTCTTTGGTGTTACATTAAAATGTGTGGAAAATTTTAATAGACTTCACCGACCGAAAAATCGATATGCTCGTCGTTAATATCGTGATATATGACACGGACTCTTATATGGGAGATTGCGAAATATGACGATTTTCAAGAATAAATATCGTGATTTTTCAGTCGGTAACAGCCCCTGAAATTTTACATAGCAAAACACATATGACATCAAAGGATGTTTCTGCAAATTTTCGATGAAATCTGAAGATAACTATTTCATGCAAGGAATACTTAACACATATGGATTGAATGAAGAGAAAAGTTTATTGAAAAATTAATTATCGAACAATTATGGATATTAAAAAAATTTTGAACGAAAAATAAAAAAATTAAATTTTTATTTAATTTTAGATGTTCTCGGGACGATCGATTACGTGGACCGCACAGACGGAACAATCGTATTTCGTACCTGCGAACGGGAAAGAGATCGCGTAGTTCTTCAGCTGGGAACGAGCGATGCGACGAGAGCTCTGAAAGTCGGAAAATTAGTGGAGAATGACGTCGCCGGGATCGACATCAATATGGGCTGCCCCAAAAAATTCTCCATCAATGGAGGAATGGGCGCCGCTTTGTTAAAAGACGGAGAAAAAGCAAAAGGAATATTAAAAACTTTGGTCGACGCTCTTACCATTCCTGTCACGTGTAAAATCCGAGTTTTTCCAGATCTCGAAAAAACTCTCGAGTTGTGCGATGTAAATTTTATTACAATGAAAATCTAAACTTAAGGAGGTTCTATCGATACTTGTAAGTCAAAACAGCAACTATAAGCGTGTAAAGTAAAGGCAAATTTCATTAAGCAAAATTATTTCCATTATAATTTGTTGAAAATTTGACTGAGCGTTATTTGCAGCGATATTAGAAAGTGTGCAAAGTTTGCAGAAGAATCACCGATTAGATTTCGAGATATTGATTGTAAAAAATTCACTTTTTAACACGGGCTGTTATGAGACATTACAAAAAAATGTGATTTTCAAAAATAAATAACTCAACTTCTAGACGGTCAATCTCGTTCAAATTTCAACACAGGTCGCGTATATTGTATCTATTTATCTATATGCCAAATTTCATCAAAAAATAATGGAAAATAATTTTAACGTGTAAAGCGATAGAACCTCCTTAACTATAATTTTTCTTTTTTCTAATACAACAGAAGAATATTTATAGAAAAAATTTGTCTCTTGAATAGGTTTTGGCGTCTTCTGGAATTTCTGCGATCGCCGTCCACGGTCGTACGGTCGACGAGAGGCCGCAGCATCCGAATCGCAACGAGACAATCTCGAAGGTAGCGAAACACTTGTCGATACCCGTGATCGCTAATGGTGGATCGAAGGAGATAGAAAAATACAAAGACATTCTGAAATTTCGGGAGGACAGCGGAGCGAGCAGCGTCATGTTGGCCCGAGCCGCGGAATGGAATTGCTCGATTTTTCGAAAAGAAGGATTATTGCCTATGGACGATGTGATAAGAGCTTATCTAAAATATGCCGTTGATTACGACAACGCTCCGTCGAATACAAAATATTGCATACAAAATATAATTCGGGAGTTGCAAGAATCGCCGATGGGTAAAAGATTTCTTGCTACTCAGACACTTGGACAAATGTGGTTAGTATAATCTTGAGAACAAAAAATTAAGGGGATCCGGTGATCTAGAGTACGAAAATTTCACCTATTTTCACGATTTTTTTTTTGCCATTAAAAATTCAAGAAAACGATGTTTTCACTTTTCAGGCTTATTACTACGTTTATTGAACATACAATTTTTTTTTAAATTTTAAAAACAATATTTATTATTATAAAAATGCTGCTGAAGATGACCCTTTCGAAAAATCGAACCCGGACGGTGCAGGTGATTTCGAGACTTTTACTCATCCAAAACACAAAATTAAAAAAGATTCTTAAGGTAGTTCGATCGCAAAAACTTTTTTCTTACGAAAATTTTGAAAAAAATATATGTTTTAAATGAAAAATTTACAAATCGATTGATAAAAGAGAA
>JAPYYX010000446.1:0-56871 GCA_030522605.1 Cremastinae sp. B BG-2022a | reverse complement strand
TTTATATTCATTTTTGTTTAAATGTGTTTCATTACCAAAGAAAATGGTCTTTTTCGATCTGCTATGTTAATTGATTTTTCGCTTCAGTTTTTGTTTAAATGTGTTTTTAAATCACGATATATAATGATCTTAGCAAATAAAAGACTATTTGATATTAAATTTTATCAAAATTTGAAATATTGTAAATTTTCACCAAATTTTTGGGGCACCCCATTTTGCCCCCCGTACCCCATTTTGCCCTCCCCTCCCCTAAATAATACATATATTTCTTTTCAAGAATACTTTTTGTCTAAAGTTTCTGATAATCTACCCGAATTTTCGCACGACTATTTTGTTTTTTAATTTCAAAAAAATTTCATTTTTGATCGCTATTTTTTTATGAAGATATGAATTTCGATAAATTTAACGTAATGGATTTTTTAAGTTATATAAATGAATATTGTTATTATTATTATCGGAAATTTTGGTAAAATAATCATTATTGACTTTGATTAAGTTTTTAATTAAGGTCACTAGCAGTCAAAAATAAATTTACATGGTTTATAGTAGATAAATCTCAACAATAGCAAAATAATATATTTTAAATTACCGAAATTTGAGATTTATCATTTAAAAAAGTAACAATACATTTTAAATTCAAGGACAGTGTCATGTCCCTTGTCGCCGCTCATCTTTTCATTCTCGCTATGCTAAGTCATTGATTTAGTCTAAGAAGATTGAAATCGTAATTAGTTCGTGCGTTTCGATTATTTGCTCTACATAAATAAAAATTTCGGATAGAATAAATATATGAGAGAATCAATGGCTTGTAAAGTAGTTAAAACTCACCCCATTTGTACTTTTGATCGATTTTGCTGGAAAATCGATAAACTCTTTTATTCTCCTACAACATTGGAAGGTTTATGATTTCCTATAGATGACTCGCTCTTCGCTGAAATCCTGAACCGAAGTTAGTTCGATTAGTTCTGGCGATAGTATGTTAGAATCAGCCAAGTAAGGATCGAAGTACGCGTATGAGAGCTTCGCCATTTTACCGGGCAAATGATATCGTTAAAGGTCATGAAGAAATTCTCCCTCGTAACTCCCGCCAACGTATTATCGACTTAGTTCGTCTCACGTTGGTTTCGCGGAATGATTCTCTTTTTCTCATTTTTTCCCTGTGAGAAAGAACAAGTTGAAGCGGTCTCTAACTGCGAACTGAACGAGATTTTCATTCTCCGCGCTCTTTCCTTCATTTTAGCTTCATTCTCTTTGCTATTTTCTGCTTTTATCAGTTAATGTCCCTTCAAGTCCGAGTTCGCTCGGTCAGGGACCGATTCGTTTGAGAAACGTTTCTCCTAAAAGTTTTGATTCGATCTGGTAACCCGTGGAAATCTTGAAGCGCACAGCTTTTCGAATTCGCGTCAAAGTCCAGTCTTTGTTGCCTTTTCGTGTATCCGTCGAGTTTACAGCTTCGAACTTGTTTCACATTTACGAATTAATTTAATCTCAGTAATGGACATTTTGTAGTCGATTTTCTTATTTCAACGGGATGAAAGTTGACATCATCACCCGAGAAAAGTTTGCTGCTGTGTTATTTACAGAAATCACCATGTTGAGAAATAAATCAAGCAAAGTTCAAACATACATATAAGAGTTACTTCGATAATGAGAAAACCATGATAAGTACTGTCGTTAAGGTTATAAAAAAAATTGTGCATGTCCTGAGGGATTAGAGAGCAAAAAAAGCGACAAAGGGGAAAATAAAAATATCATTACTCGAACGTTGTATTAAGCGAGCCACAATGCCACGGAGCAAAAGCAGCGAAAATAAATAAAAAAACTAACACTCCTAGAGCCGAGCGCACCTCATTATTTCTTCATGACATTACCGGAAAAGGCCTTGGCCTCACTCTTAATCCAAGTATGGTTGCTCAAGGCCTGAGCAATGCTTCGACGACTGGCACGCTCTTCTGTCCTCCCCTTGGTCGTCGAAGCGGTAAGCCATCAAGTTGTCGAGGGAGTCGATGGCCGTGATAATTTAATGGGCGGGACAGAGACATACGTGCGTGGGAGGATAACCCTATCCTGAGGGAGTGATAGAAGCTTATGCTTTGTCGCATTCCCCGTTGGTAGGACTTCTTTGTTTTTTACATCACCTAAAAACTTCGCCAGCACATTTTTCTCAAGCCACAAAAGAGAAGTCCGGCCAAGCCGGTGAAAACAGAGAACACAAGAAAGACGATTCTGAGCTGTTTCGCGAACGATACCATACTTTCGTCTATCTTCTTGCTCTCACTTTTTTTCGATCTTTTCTCTTCTATTCATTTCATCGTTGTCGATACGGTATACACACTATTTCTGTGCGAAATAACAACCCTGATACCACGGTCAAGTAGTGTGTCGAGAGCGATCGATGAACGTGAAAGGAATGTACGTGCTCGCCAAATGTACATCGCTGAGGCGAAAAGCTAGCAGATATACAGTCGGACAAAAGGGCTTTGAGACATGTGGTAAAAATACCGCACCTGCGCTTCCAAATTTATACACTCTGCGTAAACACGTTCTTCGATCCTAACTCATGTTGCAAAATGAAAAGAACAAAGATCTTTAATGATTACTGATACTGAGAACACCTTTTTCCCCATTTAAACCAGAATTAAATTTTTCTTGGTCAGTGTACTAATGCCATTGAATGAAAAGGGTCATTGAAAGACATTTGATTGAGATAGCGCACATGATGGGGTGGAATTAAAGTTTTAATTGAGTCGGGAGTGAGCCAAAAGAGATTTTGATTATTAAAATAAGACGTGCAGAGTTTTAGATGAGTTGCTTCAGTGTGAATGCGAATGATCAAAGCAAAACCTTCAACATTTCTCATCCTCTTACAAGTCCTTCTGCGTCCAGGGCCATGTGTTTCCTAGTACTTATTACCGGGACAGTTTGAACCATCGTTACCGATTATGATATTGGTTACCCAAGTAAGGAAATGCAAGGGAACTTCGTGTCGTATTTTGAGAGCAGATTCGATTCCTGGGCGTCCGAGCACGTGCGATGGATATATCGAAGCGCGCAGAAGTTCTTTGACCTTCTCCCGAGGAGCGGTCTTCATTTTGGTTTGATACGAGGAGAAGATAACGTAGTTGCGATGAGCAGTCAGTGTAGGCTTCATTGACAAGGAGAGATCTAGAACGTGAATAGAGAGAAAGCCCAGACGACTCCCTAATCCTCATAGCCTTGCGATCAAGGCCAATTCAAAAGTAAGACTTAGGACCCTAGGATCGGTGATTATGCATGGGTACCGAGCGAGAATGAACGCTAGAGTGACTTTGAATGATGACGAGAAAGTTAACTTTACTTCCATTAAGATATGACGAGAAAGAAACGTTAAGAAAAATTGCGTCACGCGTATTCAGTGAACAAGGTATGAAAGTTTTGATGGACTTAATATTGGTCAGTTATTTGGATGACACACTCAGTCCTCTCCAAGGCCAGAAACTTCAAAAGCGTTTTGAGAAGAGCTCTATTCGGACCTTAAAGGGTCCCTTGGAAGAAGATATACTAATATATATGTGTGCAACATTTGTTTGATAAATCTCAGTGAACTGGCATGATGCGGAGAGAGTGGAGACGTTCATGATCAAAGATGTCCCGAAGAGCAGAATGTCCAAATATATATATACGTATACTCTGTGTACATTTATAAAGGAGCCGTGACGAATGAAGACGGTATACGCCAGTGACTGAGAAGAGACGAGTGTCTCGTAGCTGCTGGTTAAAAGAGCTCTTCAGCAATGGAGTGCAAGTGGCAAATAGAGCACACCCGCGAGACAAATGAAAAAAGTGTGATGAAAGTGACAACTAGGCAACTGTCTCAGAAAGCTTTTCTGTTGATAATCATGAAATGATGAAAAAATAAGAGAGAAAAAAATTAAAAAGGAGAAAGGGGGCGAAGGTCGGATAATCATTCTGTTATCAAAGCTCTTTCCAGATTGGAATACCCTCCGAAGCGGGACGAAAAGCGTGCGCGAAGAAGAAGCGTCTTTCTGTGAAGGGGAAAAAGTCACCGATGCGAATTCAGCGTCGGATTAGTTCCATCTCAGGCAAAGGACAGGATGGGAGATACAGAGTTCCGCGTAATAGAGACACGTACCAGACTCACGTTTATACGTAATACTCGAGTGCATAAAGATAAGGTGGTTCCAACATCGAGCTTCTGCTTTACACCCAGCGGACAGCGTCAACCTGTCTCTTTGACCATTACAAGAGGACACACAGTCAGGCTCCTTTGAAGTGTATCTATTCACGGTACGACGCTCAAATGCCAAGTGAATTCCGGCGTTGAAGCAACGTTATGAGATTCCTTACAATTATTTGTAAGCTCTCTGTGTTCTTTATAAAAAAGAGTTTCAAGGTACACAGACGTCAAAGAGACGATGAGATGCGGTGTATGTTTTTCATTCGAATTCGATAGAAGCGTGAGGAGAATGCCGTCTTCGAGGATCTCTATGGAGTACGATGTAATTTTTAGGATTTTTCTATATCGACTCGTACATCCGAGATGAGCGTGAGGACGTTAGCGGACGAGACTTTTCCCTGTTTTTCGCGTTCTCTTTGCTTTCTCGTATTACCGTTTCGTACCGTGCCATTCTCCAGAAGATGAACGAGGGGGGGGGGCGGGATCGTGGCTCTCCCGGAGGGAAACTGCATCCATTAACGTACACAGAGAAGCTGCTGGTTAGGTGAAAGGGCTTCGTCGATTCCGTACGCGTCGTCTACACAGAAACGCTTGGCACCCGTTCGCGTCGAGCTCTGTTCGTTTGCGCGTGTGTGCGAATTTGTATGAACGAGGGAGAGAAGTTGCGGATTTGAATTGATGAATAGTCAACTGTATATATGCCTTTTAGCATGAATGTATTGAATATTACACCATCAAGCGCACCATCATTGGAGAGAAAACAGTAAGAGAGCTCTACCAAAATCGATTTTTCTTCCCAAACTATTCGCTTCCATTCAGACCTTTGTTCCTATTTGCGTCACTTCTCTTCTCCTTGTTGAACCGTTTAATTTTAGCCTCTTCCTGTTCGTAAGCACACAGCGTGTGAAAACAAAAGAAATATCAATTCGGTGTAGATAAATCCAGCTGATAAGAATTGTTCCTCAACCTGCCACTTACATTCATTCATCAATTCTATACTTCATTTATAGCACTTCTATTTTACTACACTCACGAAAAAGCTTTCATTGAATTCGATTTTGCGATAAGCACAGCTGATCGAAAGAGAAAAATGATTTTATGCGGTGCTCGTGTTAATTACTGATTGGAAGATGATCGATTTCCGTCCCGAGAATTACGTTGAATACACAAGGGCGCCGATGGGAGATCTGAAGGGAAGGAAGGAGAGGCGAAGCCCTCGTAAATGTACGAGGGTTGTGGGCAAAGGGGCTCGGTTAACGAGGAAGTAAACGTTAATTCGTATTGATTGCATCTGGAACAAGGGATACGGACGCGTGGAGACATCTCGAGATTACTCGCGGTGGTGGTTCGCTCTCCGCACACACACATAGACATACCGTAAGCTCGATTCCGGTCCCAACTGGCATACGTGTGTCGCAGAAAGAGGAAGGTTCTGGAAACAGCCGCGATTCCATTGAGAGTTCGACGGAGAGTTCGATACTTCGATACGCGGGAGACCGAGCGAGAGAACGAAACAGTCGATTTCAATTTTCGAAACCAATTACTCAAGCGCACCGAACAATCGACGTTTCGGCGGTAACCTTTGTGTCACACGAGCACAGAGCGGACTCTGTCGATTGCTTCCAACGGAGGATAACTTACTCCGAGGTCTCCGTCGACCTCGAGAAATGGCTGCAAATTCGAATCAGCTTGTGAGTTTTCCAGGTTATTTTGTCAAGATCAACGAAGTTTTATATCGGCTAAACTCTTTTCCAATATTTAAAAAAAGTGTAGATTTATGCAGTTACGATTTCAAAGTTTGTTATCTGAAAAACAGTGAAACAGTGACAGTGAAAATGAAAAAACAATGGGAGATTTATAAATATCGAGCGTGGTCTGTGGCAAACCACGGCAATTCGCGATAGAATTTGAAAGAGACTCTCCGGCACGGTCGGTGAGATCCCACGCGCGAGCCGACTCGCCTTCCTCTACCTTTCTTCCCGTCTCTTCTCCCTTTCTTTATATTTCGAGTTTGTAATGGCAAAACTTTCGTAACGACCCATTCGTTTGAATTATGCACGAGGTGGTGTACGCGGAACGCAGACGAAGCATGCGCTGAGTTGCATTCGAGAGTGTAAAAAATATGAAATAAAAAGACAGATGCAAAAAAAAATGAGCGTAAGATATATTTCGGGAGAAAAAAGACAATCGTCGGAATTTTTAAATATTTTTACGATTTATATGTAAATATTTTATCACCATTTTTGAATACTTATAGTTTCTGACCAATTGGATGACGTAATCTAAAAAATTCGCTTTTTCAAAAATTGAGAACATCGACCGAACAGATTTGAGAATTTGAATTGAATACTTGAAACGGAACGCTACGGCTTCAGTATATATCGTCGGTTAATTAGCTTTGGGCGTCCAATCTCAGGGGCGAGATATCCTCGGCTACGCTCGGAAGCCACAGGGTGTACCTCCGCATCGCGCTGGAGATGCACACGCGTTCGATATATACCGTTCCCGTATCAAGCCAGACGTCCTCTCTTGCTGCGAGATTTCGCTACACCGATGAAATAACGCGCGGTTCCTCTATCCCGTTGTCTGTGCACGACCGACTCGGAGTGCATCAGTCGCTCCTGCATACGTCAGATTATCGAACTAGAGGTATACGCAACTGTCTCGAATGCTCGTGGTAATCCGTATTAACTCTCCTGTGCTGCTTCAACGTCAAACTCTGAGTATGCGTATCCAATATATTTTTTACATTAGATACTTTAATTAATATTTCTTCTTCGTAGCGATGTTTTTTGTAAAAAGTAGACAAAGTATAGAATTACTCAGGTTTGATAGTAAATATTTTTCGCTGTAATGAGAAATGATAAGAAACAAGATACACGGGACTTGTCGTGGAATAACTCATATTACGTGTACACAAAAGAGGATGAAATCCATAGTAACCTGGGAAATCCAGTGGATTCAAGGGAAGAAAAGCGAGGTTTATACCAAGCAAATAGCTACAAATAGAATTAACGCTGGATACAAGAGTCGCTTCATCGAATGCCTGATTTCCCAGCGGTGCAAAAATACCTTTTAGGCGAGAAGGAAGGGTATATAAGAGAGGTAGAGAAGGACGTGTGAGGGAAAGAGTAACAGACACTGAAAATCGAGGGTTCAGCATCGGATAGGATGAGGGCAAGAAGGAAAAGAGAAAAACCGTTCAATTCCACAAATAGGAGAGAAAAAAAATTCGTTTCCGCTTCTCTCACTTCTTTCTTGCTCCCTCTCACTCTTTTTTTCTATTTGACATTGCATTTTTTTCTCCACCTATGGATCTGACTTTTTCACCAACATCCCCCTCGGCCTCCGTTTCCTCATCCCTCCAGAGTCGTCGGTTTATCTAATTGCAAATCCGCTCACGTATCGGACTTTTCAATCTCGTCGGCGTTCCGTTTTCCGCGTGCGTCCGTGTGAGCCGCCAAAACTCATGGGATAAGCGAGTTTCGAGGTTATACTGGAGAATAAGCGTTTCACATTTTATGTCTCGTTCTCGCACTGAGCGTTACAGCGATTTCGAAAACTTCAAAAATTAACAACTAAAATTTGAGTATGAAGAGTCAATATGAAAAAAAACCGCAAGGGCTCATGATGAATCCAGAGAAAATCAGGACAAAAGCAGAAAAAGAATGTCATTTGAAGATACTTCCTGGGCGAAGTGCTTCAAGAATAAAAGTCGGGTTTCGAGAAATATGACTTTGAAAAAGTACGTACACAATATATGTTTTGTACACGTGTACATGCATGGCCGTAGAATTGGACTGGAACAGAGCGGGTGAACTGGACCGTACAGTTTTCTTTCTTGCGCTGCACACTTCGCCGCAAAACGCCGAGTTTTTCGAAAGGAAGTGACACTCGTAAAGAAAGCACGAGAGGGAGAGATAAGTCACGTAGAAGCTGAAACGTGTAGAAAAGTCAGGAGGAGAGAAGGAGGATGAAACAACGAGAGATAAAAAGAACACGGGGAATAAAGGAAGCTCCGGTGGAAAAGAGCTCTTTGTCTGATCAGTGTAGAGAAGTTTCTACTTAAGAATATACACGCGACCATCCGCCACAATAGAGATCGCGGCAGTTCGGTAGATTTGTGCAACGGATAGTGCACAATTTCGTCAACAGACGTTAAATTTTAACAATGCGATGGATCATCTAGATGATCACGGGATAAATCCTGTTTAAATATAGAGCAACGAAAGTATTTTCTTTAAAAATTCAGACTAAAATTCTCCGTGCAAAAGTTTTTATACTTGGAAGAGAGAAAAAATGGTCAGAATTTACTGGATCAAAAAACACTTCGAAAATGATACGGTCAAATCGTTGTTTTTTTGCAACGACATATAGTGTGAATTGGATCCCTTCGCGGTTCACGCGTATAGACCCGGATGCATAAATATTTTGAGAAAATAGTCGGAGTCTGTGGGAAAAACCGCGGAGCCGAATTTATGCGACCACCCATAGGCCGTTTATTCTCCAGTAACGTACCGTGGGCAGTGTTGCCTGTTTTATGGCGGTCTTTGCATCGGTGCAGCCTCGAAGCCTTGCGTTCGGGTGATGCTGCACGTTTGCCCCTACTGCTCCGCGATCCAAAGCAAAAACCATAAACATGGAGTCTGTATGCCACACGTTACTACATAAATATCGGGTGTGGACGCGAATGCGTTTTCGCGTTGGCCCCTGAGGAACGAGAAATGGCCGAGAGGACTTTATATCCGGACAGTCACTCATAGACGATCCTCGATATGTTCACGTCCTGCAGTCATATGTAGAGAGCCAAATATTATTCGAATATCGATAAGCCGACTTTTCTCCAAAGTTCATATTTTTTCACGGGTGTACACAAGTGAGACACGCGCTTTTCTCTACAAGTATATCATAACGAAAAATATGTATACGAATGTGCGCACGACGTATGATCCAAGATAGTTGGAAAAATAGCCGAATGAAATACAAGAAAACACGAAGAAGGGAGAATAATACGCTTGGGCATGTTATCTGCTTTTTTATTCAACGCTTTTTTTATATATCACACCCCATTCGGCTATCCATCTTTTTTCCACTTTCTTTATTCTCATTCATCATCCTTGTTTCGACGAATTTTACTTTTTTAACCCTCTTTCCCATCGTCTTCTGCTTTCTCCAGAGATTTTCGGTTTCCACCCGGTTCACAGGTTCAACGGCAAGGTAGCCAAACGCCAACAGCGCTGAGAAACTTGACGGGTATATATAGTCACAGTTTAAAAGTTTTCGGTGCCACGGATTGGAACTGTGGACATTTCTAACTCTATCTTTCCCCAACCTCTTTTCACTTATTTCCCTTCAGGTTTTATCTTGCTCTCGTCGATATTTCTTTTCCCTTTTACCCACTGGGTTCGATGAAGAGAGAACGTTCCAGTCCGCATCCAGTTGCAGCCTGAACTAATAAAACTTCGACAATTCGTCGGGGCGAGAATGCCTTAGGGCGATTTGGCTAAATCAATACGAGAAAGACTGAGAGGAACGAGTAGAAAGACGACATGCCGGCGAAATATCACTTCCTGGAAAAGACTGCAGTCCTGAGATACTTAAATCTGGATCCGTCGAACTGTAGTGTGTCGTGACTGTGCAGAGCAAGCTCCATAGTAGAGAACTTACTCCGATGTAACAGAAAGTCAAGTTAAGTCGGAAGAGGATGAAAATAGAGTGTACTATCCTGAAATCTCTATTTACCTTCGGATATTGGATGAAAAAAATGCAAGACATCCAAGCAATTTTTTCCGAGTGCGATTCGTGTAGAAGTCTTGATTTATGTGACGTCTCCAATGAGCAAATCACACGAGCTTGATGTTTTTTTGCACGTTTATTCAAGGAGCTTCCGAGAAGACCATTTCCTCAGTGCCGGTTGCCAGCGGAGTTTTTGTTCCCGATCTGGTTGATCATCTCTGTTCATCCAGGAGAAATAAGATGAAGAGTGCGAGCAGGAAAAAAGTTAAGGTTAAAAGAAAGTTAAAAAAAGAAAAAATAGGGCGAGGTTGCGGGGGTCTGATCGGGCCTATAGATTCTCTCGTCTTTTCAATTTTATGCAATTTCCTGCAAGCTTAAAGCTCCCGCGCTCGCGTCTCAATAGGCTTCTCACCGATCGAACGAGCTGCGGAAGCGTCAACTTCTCTCAAACCTTATCTCACCCCTTCCTCTCTTTCGCTCTCTTTCCGTAGTTTTTTCTTCCTCTATATAATCTTTTCTCGAGATTCTTCCGTAGACAACTTTCTTTCTCCCTCGAACCTTCAATGTTGGAATTTTGTTCCAACGGAAAATATTATTCTGAAAAGTCAGAGACTTGCTTAGTTGTCTTTTGATTCAAGCAATAACTAAAAATGAATTAATTTTTAACAAGAAAAGTTTTTTAAGATAACCTGATTGCGTTATTGGTCTAAAAAAATTATTTTCTTTTTTTTATTGAAATTCAAAAATGAAAAGCCGAAAAAGGTAAAATCTGAAAAGTCGTAAATCGGTCGAGATGTTCCGGATGTTAGTCTCTTTCATTTTTTCTGCTCGTTTTTTTTCTCGCTGTCTCATGGCATATATGCATATTACCAAGCCAGTAAAATGGCTCTAGGGATCTGTACAGAGCGAGAGGCTTTTAGAGATATCTACGATATTATATAGGTCTCCGGGTTCACGGAGCGAGAAAAGTCCCGGTGGAAAAGTTCTCACATAAAAATATTCCCGGATTTATGTGAAAACTTGCCATACCGGCAGACCATTCATAAATATACGCGTACATGTATATACATATTTTTTATACATTAGTATATACGCGTATCAATATATACATACACACAAGGTTTTCCACAAGGTGTTGGTAATTTTCGAAGATGTATCGCCCGTCGCCAAGTTTTATCTTGTGTTACATCAGTTTTGACGCGATGTAGATTTTACGCTTGAGCCTTTGTGTCAAAACCTCTCATGATTCTTCATTTATCATTAAATAAGTGAACAAAAGTGATGATAATATAAATTATCTAATTTATTTGCTGAAAAAAAAACTAAAAACTTTTTGTTTGAAGTAGCTGTCGAAAAGAGGAAAAAATGAGATACTTATACGAGTTTCAATGATGCTTCAAGAGAATTAAAAGTATGTATACACTTTGCAATTAAATTAATGTAGTCGAGCAAACACGCGTACTTTTGGCATTGTTTCCAGTGGAAATTGTAGCGAGAGGACCAGAAATTGAGTATGAGGGATTTACGGACGAGAGATGTCGAGGAGAGAACAAGAGGCTGAAACGATGAGAAACCATACTTTTCAATTGACTGCTTTTCGCAAGATTAGCCAACTCGTATTTGTACAATCGAATTACTTATCTCTTTGCGAGATATAATCAACAAATTTATGAGTTACATAAATTTCATTGATAAATTGAATCAAAAAGTTCATGCATCTACTATCGAACGAAAAAAGAGCTATAAAATATTTTCTGATGAAATAAAGCTCGGTAAATATTTAATCTACATAATCTGCATTGAAAATT
Organism: Cremastinae sp. B BG-2022a; assembly: GCA_030522605.1. NCBI lineage: Eukaryota > Metazoa > Arthropoda > Insecta > Hymenoptera > Ichneumonidae > Cremastinae sp. B BG-2022a. The sequence continues at coordinate 45,150 of JAPYYX010000446.1, read as the reverse complement.
CTCTGCGTTGGCAATTTTTCCAAGAGAAAGAAAATAAAATCAATCGCTTTACGAAATTATATTGCTGGTTGGTTTGATCTGTTGAAAAGGGGAAAGGATGAGATAAAATCTGATGAGAAACTGCACACGCTCAAATGATCGTGATCCTTGTATGAAATGGAAAGCTTTTTTCATGCTCGTTTGCAGTTTTTGAAAGTGTTTTGAATCGAATGTATATTCCTGATTGTTGTGTTTACAAGCATACATGTGTACTTGTGTTTTTTTACGTCGTGTTTTTGTTTTTACGTATATTTTGCGAGCTCGTGGTCATCAATTTAACGCTGTAAGTCTTTAATATAGGAAGTGCAGTCAGAGGGAACTTTTAACGGAACGAACCAGCGAATTCTCTTCATCCACCTGGCCAACCATTTTGGTTCGACCATAAGCGGATTAACTTCGCTCCTGCCACGAACGGGAGCAAAAGCTTTCGTATCCATATACATATTGATAAAAAAACATGCATCAATATTTTAGAAAACTTTTCTAGAATATTTTTTCATTCTCTCTCTATATTTTTTGCGGCCACTATTTTGTGATGGAATTCGTATGGTTTTTAGCCGCTTTGGCCAGTTTTTTTACTCCCGATGAGACTGTCGTTCATTAATCAAAGTATAAATGAATTCAATAATCCGATACTGCAGTGACGCATGGTTTTTATTCCAGTGGCCAAACTTTCGATTACACTCTGATTTTTGCAGCCAATCTCTTTGAAAAAACATATTTATATAAATTTTATTCTCAAAAGGAAGTCAAGAATCCTTAACGAATTATTTACTCTCAATTTACATTGCATCACATGAATTTTGTTAAAAAATAAAATCAGCAAGAGATCGTGAATGATCAATTTCGTATTGAGGTAATCTTTTGACTAAAGTCTCGAAAGATGTTTGCTTTAACAATCGAAAACTGGAATAGAAAGAAAAAGGGCATCAAAGACAAAAGGAATGTCGGGGAAAACGAGAGGATTAAACGGGACGAAAAGTAAGCAGACGTTCGTGGTCACGCTCGTCCATAAAATAGGGTCGTACTTTCTCTCATCGATGCTGAAGTGCGGGGTGGACGTCACATAATGGTTTTCTCGTCGCGGTGCTTGTATGCGTGGGACATTGATGCGCAACCGAACGAGGGCAAACTCGAGACGAGATTGTCCAACAGAGACGTCGAAACTTTTACAGAAGTGGACAATCCGCACAAACGTGCACGTGCATTAAGACGAAACGTGTGTGTACGTAAATACGTTCGAAGCTTATGCGGTCCGATCCAGCACGTATAACGTAGCGACGTTTACGACACTATTAACTTTATTACAGCCGGTATATTTGCGCAAAGGAGTTTAAGACTTCCGCGTCTGGTGCTCCCTCTGCATCCACGTATACATCTTGATATTGCCATCTTCGTTTGATTTTCGATATACATGTATAGTGAATGTGCACAGCTTCGATGTGTCCTGTCGCTCTGGCTTGTCCCTACGTCTTACCGTTCCAAATGTTCCATACGATGTACCCTTCTGCGTTTCCCCATCGTACTCTAGCCTAGATATTCAGGGCTATTAGATTGTATCATAGTAAGTACTCGGTCACAAACACACGTTCCTGTGCGCGCGTTTGAGGACTTCGACAAAGCTAAAAGCCGTCCCGCAAAACGAACGATACAGTCATTGGCCATGCGATGAATAAATACGCATTTCGATAATGGAGTGATGATTGAACATTTTTCGAATTGGTTTTAATAGATATAGTACACAAATTTTGATGATGAAAACAATGTGTAGCCGAAGCGTATATCTGGAATTTTTAGAGGAATTTTTCATAGGCGGCTAACGACTGATACCTCTTTTTTGAAGCATCATGGAAGAGCTTCAGCGAGCGCTACGCAGTATCGAATTTCGATTAATCGATCGGCGGACTATTACGCGGTGCCACTCGCTCCTGGTACCATTAATAAAAGGGCTTAATATTGTAAAGAGGATCGAGTGGACGCGCACCAAGCTCCCGGACTCGCAGCACTGCATACGTCTCACGCTGCTAGATGGATGACGTTCCAGGTCCGCGAGAGTACGATTCCTGCCCAAAAACATAATTCTCTTGTAGATATATGCGCAAACGTATTTTTTGCTTCCCTCCACTCTCTTGTTTCAGCTGGAGGCATCCACTGCAAATTCTTCTGCGTGGAATAATGATGGTACAGTAGTTGGCTGTCGCCCATTTTGTTGAGCCAAAACCGCCAAAGCATCAGGATTTTCTGATAAACTCATGAAATGTTCTTCTAATCCCAACCCTTCTATATAGATCCTACACCGATGCAGATTACATATAATTTACAAATTAAAAATCAATTTTCGATTTATACGTTATTGAGTCATATGGTATTAATTTCGAAATTGCAAAGGTTGATAATAAAATGATAGGATTATATCATCAGGACGATGAATGCAAATGCAAGATGCTGCGCTACAATCGAATTCTTATTGCACTTTAGGCAGGAGACTTTATTGATTCCAAAAGAATTTTTTTTCACTATCATGAGCACTGCGGAATATTTCACGGAGTGTTTATTTCGTATTTTGAGTACAAAACAGCAATCGAAGGAATTCCTTTTCACCTCGTTATACATATACTGCGTTAACAAGAAAAAAAAGAATAAGGGTTAGCAGAGTTAATATTCCCATAACGCTAAGGGGGATCGAAAGGGACCGAGAGGGGTTTGAATGTAAAGAGTGAAACGGGGTAGTGAGACATTGGAGAGCCGGATACATTTGCTTAGGGGGTAACTCTCATACGTCTTCGAGCATACCATCGAGAGGCCATTTAGCTTCACAAATAATTGTTTTTCACTCTATTCCGACTGTGGTCTTCCCTCGCGCGACTGGTAGCTAAACTGTCTTGAAAAGGAGTTCTATACCGCTGCTGAACCCCTATTCCTCTTTTGCTTCCCGAGTTTCAAGAGCCTCGACAAAGTCAAGCACCAAAGTTTATCCGGGTGTTTTTAACATCGACTTAGATGAATTTCGAAAAGTCTTAAAGTCGCTAATGTTCTTAACTACATGAAAAAAGTACAGGAATAAGTATCATTAATCCTTAATCAGCACCAAATTGTCCTGGATCTCGCTGATCTTTGAGAAAATGATTAACAACTGTGTCATTTCGTAACAATGAAGTGACAGGGATGCGAATGCAGGGAAAGAGCTAGTGCTGAGAGAGAGGAGGATGCCATAGTAGAACGCGTGAACAAAGCACGCGCTCTGTGCCAGGACGGAATGTAATTAGGCTCAAGGCATTGTCAATCTGAGCATTGAGCGTAACCATTGAATACCTTGGAGAACACCCTGGGTTCGCTTTGCTTCACTGGTCTGCCACGAACTACGTTGCATATTCCATCTCCCGCACTTTCCCCTTCATGTTATGTTCTATCCCCTTTTCATGACTATCCACCGTCCAATGGATACGTATGTCCATTTATTCTATTTCAGTTACCGCAGCCATACAAGTAAGTTTTCCGGCATCAGCTGGTCTGACTGGCCAGACTCGGGTTGCCCATCACATTTTCGGCCACGTTCATATGTTTGCTTCGTGCTCTTGCTGAAACGGAGACTAAATACACTATAGTATAACATATACACACAAGAGGGGTTGCCTAAGGGCACTAAAGATCTTATGTCCGGCAGAACTATGGAACTCGGGCCCTTTGAATATCCCCATGGAACCAGATCCCTTACTCCGAGGGAACCCAGGCATATTATTGTAAGCATCAGAGGATGACTGATGCTTGGAACGATACATTCAGTTAGATGGATCGTTCAGAGCTGAGTCGCTCGGTGTACGAGCGGACCACGAGGATCTATCATGCATTGTGGAATTATGATAGTGTCTACGCTTCGTGAGGAATAAAATGAATGAGCGATATCTCATGTATAAAGTCCTAGTTTCTTCTGACGGAGAGTCTCATCAATATCCCCGGAGACATGGATGTGCTAGACTGAATATAATTTTCTTTCGAGTTTTTGTGATAAGCAGCTGGAAAAAAAGTTCAGACTTCAACATCCAAAAGGGTCAGTGAGAGACCTTTCTAGGAAGTGGCAGAATTTTTCACGTCACGCCTTTCTAAGCGAGTTGACCTTAATCTGGTTGACGGGAAATGCACTTCAATCCCTTCCCACGTACAATGCAAAAGAGACGTAGAAGATACGCCGCCAGGATATCATGTCAGCAGAGTTAACGGGAATGAGCGCGGAAACTCTGAGAACCTGATGTGGCTACGGTAATGATCCAAGGGGAAGCTCGCTGACGTTAATTCGATTAGACTTCACTTGAGTCGGCGTTCGGACGAAGCATATATTCAGGACAGGTTGCGAATGTGTGCAATGGCTGTTGCTATGTACAAGTTTTCCTGGCAATCCCAAGAACCGAGATGAATTCAAAGTGAAAGCGAGAAAGAGATAGCGGGAATTAGGCACACTCAGAAGACTATCAAAAGGCTCTCTTCATTTTGGTAAGATAATAGGATGTCTAAAAACGCATGTAGAATCTTTTTACCGAACTACATTTATAAAATACTGTCTATTCTGCATCCATCTTTTAGTGATTGGCACTTTTGAATATATGTCCTTGCAATCTTCAGAACGTGAAATATGCCAATGACTGTGCCCCATCAATGCTAAGCTACCAACAACTAGGTTTTGCCAATAATTCCGTCATGGCAAGATTCTTCATACATCAAATGCCGCGTGGGCCTATTGTGCGCGTAACGGTTCAAGTTTATCGCGAGTTTCTCGACGATCGTCAAAGTTTGTTGTGGAGCAAAGTTTCTCAACTCCTGATTTCTGGGCCCCGGGATTATTCTAGCTTTCAGGCGATTAATGCAAGCGGCATTATTTTCTTGATGCACATCTGCAACTGGCAGTTGGTGAAGTGAACACAGAAGTCGAATCGATTTGCACCGGATATTCAGAGACAGGCATGCATCAACCTTGACGTCTGCTGGATTCTCTTACGACCAGCTGGATATTGGGCAATGCCGCAAAGTATCTCCGTGAATTCATGCGTACAAATGTGTGAACACAAGGAATACGTAGGTCAGTGGAGGAAAAGCGTTGACTGTTCAACGGAAACTTGTTCCTATAACTGTAGTTCATGAAGTCAGACGGTGGAGTGATCCACATGGAATCTTAGAACCTGCTTAATTGAAATGACTTTGAATGAAATGAATGAAAATTATACACCATTTCATGCAGGTTATAGTACTGATTGAATAGAACTTAAAGGAATTATATTGATTCCAAAGAATTCTGTATTATCTCGCAAGCTCGACTGAACTGGCATAATGGTGGATGAAATTGACCGGTGGAGCAGAAAACGAAGGAAATGGAAGAATCGAATAAACGCATTTTTTACGTTTTTCTTTTCTATCTTTTTCATCGTTGTCGAAAGCATCACCTCGGTACGGGGTGCGTTCATCGAGAGGGGTTGATATCGCTGGAGGCTGCGTGAGAGCATTCATCGCGCGGTAGCTTCCGGTTCTACAGACCATGCTGGGTATACATCGATAGATATACATTCTTTCTGAATGAGCAAAAGGTCCCAGAGTGCCATAAGCTTGATACTTACGACATTGAATGTTACGTCCTTTCGTTCGTCACACGTTGACAGCTGCGTGGGCCTATGCTCTCGCGCTATTCTCATCCCTCTGGAATAGCAGTGGCAAGCCATTGTCAATGGTTTTCGCACACCCGCGTGGAATGGCATACGCGAGCAAAACCGTTGCCGTGTAACGAACGTTTTCGTTACAGAAATGTGCAAGAGTATGGCGAAATTCGCACACTCATCGACGTATAAGCAAGTTCATAGTTTCGATGGGATACACGTATAGGCTTTCATTAGCCGCAGGAAATTAACTGGCTGCCGCTGCGACTGGTCTCTCTATGCTCATTCTCGCACACTTCGTCTCCCTTTTCAACCGAGGGACATGAGTCAGTGAGAAAAGCTTCTCTCGTGAGACAGTACCACGAATTCAACCCACGAATGTAGCTAAAGAGCGAGTCTCACATTTTAAATTCACGATAAAGCCCAAATGCAGATGAAAAGGAAAAATCGAACTTTTCGAATTGGAAAAAATTGAAAATGGGAAAATTATCCAATGCAAAAAATTTTCATGAACTTTGCTTGTTTCAAGTTTTTTATCGAACAAATACTTCCCATGTAAAAAGTAATAGAAATCTGATGGTCGAAGAGTTGTGGCATCGTAGAAATATTCGCGGTTAAATTACACTCATGCTGGAAGAACGCTATCCCTTGTATACTTACAAAAGGGACGGAGATTGTTGAAGTTGGATGAGTTTATGAAAATACGGAATGAAATTTTCGTCGTGAGAATGTGAAAATTGAGATAAACGCTCGGTCACGGGGGGAAGAAGAGTCTGTTTCGCTTGCCGAAAATTACGGAGAAGCATCGCAGAAATTTAATTTGCATCCTTTTCCATGTTAACAAGGGCCTCTTTATGGATTATTCAATTTTCGTCTCCTCGGTTTGGGTAGTCCTTTGAATGTGCAACCATCGAGTGAAATCTGTGTACAAATTTCAATATTACCCTCGTTTTCATGATTAATCCTACGTATATATTTCGCCGGAATATACTGGTATTTTCCGAGTTTGAATTTCAATAGGATCCTTTGAATGAAAATGAGGCATGGAATAAAACAAAATGAATCAATCGATAGCGATTTTGAAATAACAATGGAAGAGGAAAATGAAAAAGGTTTTTTTGTTTCGCCGTCCCTCTTCTTCCCACACTTTTTTCTTTTTTCACTGTCTACGCCGGGTTATCCGATGATACTTTGTTCGACTGTTATTATCCATAACTATCGCACTTTTCTCGAGCGCAAAGAGAAGAGGAAGAAAAAAAGCGGGAAGCTTTTTATTTTTTGCTCTTTTTATACTTTCGCGCACGGGGCGTCGCGTCAGCACGTCGCACTATCTCGCAATCCCTTTCTCCTGTCAGGCTATAACCGAGAGACCCTCGATTTTTTTCTCACAATCTCCCCTCCGTGAACCGAAGCGAAGAGAGCGGAGGAAGACGAGAGGTGTGTACGCGAGCGAGTGATCTCTTTCTTTCTCCCGCTCGTCGGGGATGAACGCGGGAGACAATACGAGCAGACGAGAGGGTGCAAAAGAGAAGTACCAGGGACGGAAAATAGACAAGGAGGAAAGGTATATAGAACCGGTGAATTTGCATAATTGTTTTCAGTTTACCATTGGTGCGCTCTTCCCGGAGCGTTCCAGGCTAATGAAGAAAAATACGGTCGCGACGCGAAGGATATGGCGAGAGAATAAAAAAAAGAAAAGAGAAAGAAAAAGAGATGGAGGGAAGTTGCGTGCAAGCTTCGATATATACTCCGTAGGCTAAGTCTAACCAACCGATTTTCCACGCCTCTGGCAACACTGAACGAGCTACAAACTTTGCCCCTTTCTCTTACTCTTCGCGAAACTCTTCTCCCTACTCGTGCGATTCTTCTTTCTCTCTCGGTTCGTTCTGCAGATCGCAGCGATGGAACACGAGGCTCCGCCACGCGGGATTTATATTTATGCGTCTCGCTTCGTTTCGTTATTGCGTTAAGTCGTTACAGTCACAGTGATTGACCTTCGGAATTAGTTTGCGAAACTTTATTTCTTTTTTCTTTTCAGTGTGCCCTGGGGCTCGAAAACGTGTAAATGAAGAAAAAACAATCCCACGATCAATGGTAATTAATTTCAATATCGCCCAGTTCGAAAACATTTGGACGTTTGGTTTCATTTGGCTGCTTCATTATTTTCTTAATTTTGAAAAATGTTTTCGCTTAGAACTGTTTAAAAACTTTTTCCCCGCATGAATGGTCGTAGAACCACGAAAACTATAGTAATGAATTTTCTTCCGTTTATCTCATTGAAATACTCTTCAATATCTTCGATTCAATTTTCAGCTTTTTGCCAATGACCTTAAGAATAATATCGAGAGAAAAGAAAACCACTTGGTAGATCGATGCTCTCAATCACGATATAAATTTCAATATTCGTGCCACGTATTGGCAATGCCCTCTTTTTTCTTTTCTTTCCTTTTCATCATCCTCTCTCGTTCTCTCATTCTCACTCTTTCTCTGTCCCTCGAATCACATCGTGTGCATGAATAATTTAAATGTCTCGAGGGCCCAAGGCGCGGAGAGGATGGGGGCTGTGAGTTGGTGCGGAAAAAGAATTTGCGCGAATTGTGAAACGAGGAAAGAGAGGCGCGGAGAGAGAAAGAGAGAGTGAAAGGATATATTGATTTCTCGGGAATATAACGGCTCGGAGAGATAGTTGGTAGATTGTTATACAAGAGAGGAAAAAAGTGAGGGGGAGAGGCAATGGAAGGGAGAAAAAGGGTTTGGTGAACCGGTGTTGAGAGACGGTTCGCGAATCGAAAAAAAAGATGAAAAAAAGAAGAAAAAAGCTCCACTTTCATCGTCTCGTTGGTGGATCCATTGTAAAGCAGGAGAAGCGGAGGCAGGGAGAATACGAAGCTCGGATGCAGGACGAGGGAGCAGGAAGAGTCTAGGCTGGTCACGTGTAGTGTCCGGGGCAACGCGAGCCGCATACGAACGCTCTTTGGGGCGTAAGCGGCTTCTCTCTTCGACTCTCGCGAAAAGCCACCCTCGCGACTTCACCCCTCGCTTCTCCACCGATTTTTTCGTCCTTTCCTCCCTCTCTACCCCCTCTCCTTGTCCAGTTGCAACGTGCAAAAACTCTGACACTCCTCCACGTCTTCCCTACTAATCCCTGTATTTTCTCGTCGGGCAACTTCGAGTTGCGTCTTTGAACACTGTTCTTCGGTGAGATAGTGGTGAGTAAAAGACGAGAGAGGGGACTCTCGAAGACGAGAGAAAACCGGGTTCAAAACAGGAGAAAAATAAAAATGAAACGGAGAACGTGCCTGTCGACTAAATTCCTTTTCTTTTTCTCGTTCTTTTTCTCTTTCTCTCTTGCTTTATCCTTGTCTCCCTTATTCTCTCCAAACTTTTTCTACCTCGACTCTTTTGTCGTAATCTACTGACCCAAATGTATAAATACGATGAATAAATTCGTTTGACGGCTTAAATATTTCACTCGATAATAAACGTGATAAAAATTTCTGATCATCCCATTAAAGAATTCTCGCGTATAAGAAAAGTTGAGGGCGAGGACGGTGGTAAATTGAACGATAAAGGAAAATAATAATGAATCTGTTTTCCTTAAGAAACTTTTTGTCTGTGTAGTTCATCGAAGAACATTATGCTCGACTTGAAAAAAAGTGCAAGAATATCTATTGAATAGTCGTTCCCGTACTATATTTATCTTTTTCAATTTGTAGAAATGTCATATTTCATATTTCACTCTGACAGTTTCAAGAGGAGTTGGTGAATAAAATAACGAGGAATTAATGAGGACGTCATCATCAATATTATTGTGTTCAAGGAAAAAAAGAAGAATAAAAGTGGCGGATCTCGACGGAAAGAAATTCAAGAGGTAGTTCGAAAGAAAAGAATTTTAACGAGGCCCTCGAAGACTGTCTCGCTTCTCTCATCAGCTACCCTAATTTCCATCAGCGAAGAGACAAGGGAGAAAGAGAGAGAGAGAGAGAGAGAATGAGAGGAGAAAGAATTTCTCCGCGTTCGCATCCCGTCGATTGGTCAACGGGGAAGTTCCTGTCGAAGTGTTCGAGAGCTGTGTTGCAGGACCACGAGAGGGAGGAAAAGCTAGAGAGACAAAGAGAACAGGGAAGAAGAACGGAGAGATAATGAGCTGCGGAAAAGTGCAAGATAGAGATTCCCTCTCGAAATAGCGGGTGAAAGAAAAAAGAAAGGTTCATATCGATCGAGCCGGAGATATCCCGCGATTGAATCACCAACTTCTTGTTTTTTCCGGAATCAGACGGGCGGAGAGGAAGATGGAAAGTACGAATGGAATAACCGAAAGGGAACGTCGAGAAGAGATAAAAAAAAATCGTATAGGCAGTGCGCGATCGCCCCGTCCTGTCCTCTCTTTATCGATGCTTTCAACGAGCACTCGAAAGAAAATTATTCAGGATCAGCAAAATACGTTCGTGATGAGCAGCAGCTCGACAGACAACGTCGTCGGCCCGAGGCCTCCGCAAAAGAGTCTCGAGCGTTTATATGAATAGACAAATTGGAGAAAATTTGAATCACGTGATCTTTAAAATAGTTCTTTTAATAGTTCATCATCACTTCTACAGTTTTTGAGTCTTTCTAAAATTCTTAATGTATATGTATAGACATTAAATAAAATTAATTTGGATCATTTATTTTTTCCACGTATTTGTTTTTAATTTTTTGTGATATTTGTAGAAAATTGAATCTGAATAAAATTTAATTCGAGAATATAAATAATTATGAACAGAAAAATGTGGAAAAAAGGAGGAAAAATAAATGCAAGAGCTTCGTGTAAAAAAGAGTTGGTCTGAAGACGGGGGAGGATTGGCAATGATAAGGGGTGGTGAAGGTTGGAAGTTGGAAACGGTTTAAAAAGCAGCACATTCAGCAATGCTCGACCCAAGGGCGTGCTACCAAATTACTTTTTGTGCTCGATCGCCGGCTTCCGTTTTCTCTCTCGCTCCTCGTTTTTCTCAACTTTCTTGTCTCTCTTGATTCTTCCTTCACGGAATTTCTGTTGACAAGCACGAGGGCGAGTCATGAAGGAGAAATACGTCGAATCTACTCCTCTCCGTCTTCATTAGACTTTGAGAATAATAAAAGAGTATTTTTAATCGAATTTTGAAATCAAGAAAAATTCTCGTAAAATATACGAGTGGAATAAAAATGATTGAACTTCGTGAATTTTCTTTGAAAAAAGAACGGGGAAAAAACTGTACGAGAGCTTAACGGAAAAAGCGATGAAAAATGTCATTCATTTCTTCTGTTCCATCTCGCTGATGAGCCAAAAACTCAGTGAGGCATGTAAATCAGTGGTAGACCAAGTCGGATGTACCCGCGCTCTACCTACGAACAGATTTTATTATTTCGACTCCGGGAATTCCGGTGGAAAATGTTAATGAACAATTTGGAAAGACAAATTATTCCAGCGCATAGCGAGAGAAGCTTCGTTAAGTGACTTCTATACAGCCATATATTTTCTCCATTGAGATATACATATATCGTTCTCGTAGACTATGATTCAGCGAGTGTACCGTGTCCGTTTGTCTGCAGTATCGCCCCTCTTATAACCGACTGGCTCAGCGACAAAAAGAAGGATATATGTCGAGAAAGAGAAGACGAACGGAGAGAGAGAGACAGACAGACAGAAGAAGAGTCTTCCACGACCAAATCGACCGAGCACAAATTGGAGCTTGCAAATGATCCGTCTTAAGGATTTCGCTAATTGTGCCGCTGTGGTTGCGCCCAAGCGCGAATCTCTTCGGTCGTAGGATGAAGAAAATGAGCTTTCGAGTGTGTGTGTGTGTGTGTATGCGTCTGCGTGTATGCGTCAGAGAAAGATGTGAGAGGAGAAAGAGAGAGAAAATTGAGAGGATAAAAGAGACAAGTGCGGAGGAGTCTCGCATCGAGGTAGAACCTTATCCCGGAACTAATTGCGATGGTGTGCCAGTAGGAAGACGACGTGGAAGTGAGAGAAAAGGAGAGTGATATCGGGGGAGAAATGCGAAACGAAATTGAGCGAGAACGAAGTGAGAGAGAGAGAGAAAGAGAGAAGAAAAAGACTGGAGCTTTTTCATCTCTATATCTCGATTAAATGAACGAGACGAAAAGAGCGAAACGGAAGATAAGGGAAAGGGCACGGTGAGACGAGGCCCTATAGAAAGAACGAAGGAGACGAGTTGTAAAAGAAATAAGAGAATGCGATGGAAAGAATCCAATGACGGAAGTTCGTTTCTGGATGCAGAGATGAGAATGAGAGACAGCGAGACCGAGAGAAAGGGAAGCGAGAAAAAGCTTGGATGCAAAGATTCCTGAGGCAAGGTCCTCTCTCGCCTTCTTCCTCAACAGTCAACCAACGGATAAATGTTAGTGAGAGGGAAACGAGAAATATGGAAGCTTGATAAAGAGATATTCGATTCTCAGTGAAGCGGATGTCGTTTCGAAAGTAGGTCGACCTATTTTCCGATTTCTTTCACTCACTTGCTCTCTTTCTCTCTCTTGGTTTGTTCTCTCCTCTTTTTCCTATCCATTATTATCGATATTACATTCCTCGACAAGACCAAGGTATTCGTCCTAGAAACATTTTTGATTGAAAATATTTTTCATTAAAAAGTCTTCATTAGCCACGAATGACCCGAAACCTAATGTAAAAACTTGTTCAATGGTTTTTATTTTTAAAAACATTATTTCAAACAAAAAATTCATTCTCAGCACGATGCAGTAATTTTATTTTATTTTTCAATTGGAAAAAAGATACGTATCCACTCGGTTATCTCGTGGATGATACACGATAAGAAAATTTGCATTCTTGAATGATAAATTACGTCGACGATTGTCAGACAGTTAACATTAGAGTGTAGAAACGTGCCATTAATCGTTCGTAGTCGGCAGCTGATCCAGCGCTTCGCGTCCACGTTACATATCGTTTTGCATTATCGTGTGTTAGCAAGAGAGAGAGAGAGAGAGAGAGAGAGAGAAAGTGAGAGAGCAAGGAAGAGATAAAGAGAGATAGATTGCTATATAAACGGGTTGACACATTTTCGCTCGGGAACGTGTGTCACGAGAGATTCGAGTTGAGATTCGAAAGCTATCATGACGCGCTCCTGGCCCGGCATTGCTCCGTTTCTGATACGATATATAGGGACGTGAGGGCGCCACCATCAGTTGCAGAGACGAAACTACGAGTCAGAGCGGAAGCTCTGATGGAAACTCCACCGTCGAAGCCCAAACACACGAGGGCGCTCGCGATCGCTACCGCCGATCCGGTAATCGCGACTAGATCGTCCGCGTCACGCCCCGATAGCGTCCAATTGTCCATTTGTAATTGGGGACAGAATTTCTGCGGATTTGGAATTCGCTCTCGGCTTTCCGCTCGTCCGTGTTGCTTCCCTGTGTGCCGACACACGCTAGAGCCCATGACGTTCATAGATATACTTCAATCCGGTCGAGAACCATCGAGTTTGAGCTGAACTAGAGGCGGAGAGTGGAAGATTGGCCAGCCCGGACTGAAAAGTTGCATCGAGTCCTGCCAATCGACTGGATTGCACGGATATCAGTATACGCCAGTGCTGAGCTGAGCTACTTAATTTTTATTTTTTTTTAAAAATTCCGAAACGTTAAGAGTCGTTTACAAATTAAAGCGATTTTTTACTTGCGATTGTACTATTTAAATCACTAAAATTTTAATATCTCGTAATTTTTTGTTTTTCTCTGATAATAATTATTTTTTTCGATAAACTTTTAATATTTATATTTAAGTATACTTTCGATAAAAATCAACCGCTGGAGGTTCGGATGAGATAATCGTTTTAATATTAACCGGGTCCATGGCATCGTCATAAATTCAATACAACAGAGTAAAACAATACGCATAATTAAAAGCGAGTCGTTTCATTACATTTTAAAATCGTGCGAGTGCACACGGAAATCAGATTTAACGAGGCAGACGCAAAAAACCGTAATTAATAAACAGAAATTTCATTATAATATATTCGTAACAAAATACTACGTACGTTCTGAAATGAAAATATGACATATCGTACACAAAAAGAAAATGAGAAAAAGTTAATTAATAAATATCCTCGATGAAATCCTTATAAGCGCGATACACGGTATCAGAGGTGGAAATATAAAATTTTTAACTCGATATATCAAAATAAAAGGGAAAATGTGAAAAAAGGAGTGAATTTTATTCGAGCGCAGTTACACCGATCGATGATGGGCTTTCTAATAGCGAGAAGGGTTTCCTCTCTCCTCTTGAGCTCGAACCTGGAAGGATTCGAATGACCCAGTGAGCTCTCAAAGGCTTCCTTGTCAAAGTTCAGAGAAAGGGAAGAAGAAAGAGGAAGGTAAAAGGAGATGAGGATAGAGCATGAAACGACGACGTCGACCAACCGCGAGAGTACAAGTATCATTCTGGAGGAAATTTCTCTTTGTAACGGCGTAGCTCACTGGCCATTCTCCGACTCGTTTCGTGACGTATACGATTTGCCCCGACATCATCGCTTTCTCAGTCTTCCGGTAATGTTACCACGAGTTCTGTTTTCCTCGAGGATACTTCGCTCTTTCTCCCCTTTTCTCATTCCTTGAAGCGAGCTATACAAACCGCCGTCTCTCGGTTCGCCTTTCTAATTAAGCAACCACATCGTTTTCTCGCCGAGATTTATCCGCTACCCTTTTCCCTCCCCCGCTTCTCACTATAGTGAAAGTTCGTACACGAACCAAGAGCCTAAATTCTAATTTAAGCAAATAACGCAGACTATTCCGTAGGTATTACTGTATGGTTCGCTCACTTTTTGATTCCTTGGAGCAATCGGAACTGAAAGAAATATTGGTCAATAAAAAAGAATTATTTTCTAATTAAGAAACATTGTTTTCTCACCGTAATTTATCTCCCACTCAACTGTCTTTCACCGCTGAAAGTTCGTGCAAGAATCAAGGATCTAAATTCTAATTAAAGCAAATAACACGGACTATTCTCGAAGAATTAGTACGGATCGTTTATTTTTTAATTTGCAAATAAAACGAAACTAAGGAAATTTTAGTGATTAAATTATTTTATAGTTTTAAATAATAATTGGTAAAAAGAGGAATAGTCTACGGATTGTAATCTGTACGATTATTATTGCCAGACTAATGTATTCGGAAGAACAGAACTCCAGGGATGACATCAATCTCTCTTCCCATCTCAGTCTCGTCGATACAAATTTGCTATTCGACGTCAACCTCGTTACGAATTTAGGATTCATGATACTGGAGGAAGAGGAAGCGCGATGCCGATTCCGATGCGCCGGAGTGAAGTTTCCTGCCTCACTGATTCTGTCTCTCTCTCTCTCTATCTCTCTCTTGCTCTTAAGCGCGCTTACGTAATTTCCACCCTTCTGCATCAGCGTATTGACTCAATCCCGAGATTGCCGAGTCCGAGGCTTCTCAGAACGTTCCGGATCGATCGGGACTGACGCGATCGCAAATAATCGCAACAACAAGCGACAAGACAATGAGTTCTCATTCTCATTACGTGGAATTCCAATTCAACAGGAAGATTTGTAAAATTGAAAAAATGTACTTTTAATCCTTACACGCGATAAAAAAACTCCATAATTTTTCCTTATGATAAAAAAAATCATCGTAAAAAATTTAAAAGATATCTTTTAAAAGATTCAATATATTAATTTTTATTATACACCAGTAATGAAATTTCAACGCATGAACCCTTAAAAATCCTTATTTTATGTAAATGTAAAAGGCATTAAATGTTCGATTCAAAATAAAATGAGAAATTTATCCAATCCGAGTTTTTTTTAACTTCTCTTTCAGTCGTGTAAAATTGACTCCGTGTACAGACTCGATTAAAAAAAGGACATTCTGAAAGAGATGAGACGGGGAAAGTATACGGAAATAAGAGATCGAGATAGAGAGGGCGAAATATGGTGAGGAGAAACGAAAGTTATTTTCCACGGTTCGTCGAGGCTAACCGGGCGATAAGCAGTTATCGGAGTATAATTCAATTACCGGATCTTCACGGTGTCTGAAGCACCATTGTACCTCTCCCGTTATCCCTGTAATTCGTGCTTTAGCGTGTCCCATAACGCGGGACAGTCTCTATATTGCCTTCGCGTGCCCTCTCACTCTCGAGCACTGCCTCAAACCATTCACAATTCGTTATCGTCTTCCACTATTCCTCTCTTCCTCTCGCTCTCTCTCTCTCTCTCTGTCTCACTTACTCTATATCTCTACCCTTTAGTAGACACAATGGTGTTAAACAGGAGATAACTGAACCGATAACTACAAAACCGAGGGACGCTTCTCCTCTGCCTCTGGCGCGACGCGAGCAGCTCTCGCGGCTTGCGAACTTCGTTAACGTACTGCTTCCGAAACTGGCCAATGGACTGCAACCTATCGCGTATTTCAACAAAACTATACATATACACATAAAATCCAAGGGATTTCCTGAAAGACATTCTGGGTCGTGAATTATCTTAAAGCAAACTCACCGTACTTTTATTTTCTCGATACCTTCGACATTATTTCAATATTGGACTGTGGAAAATAATTCAATATTTTTAAATTCATTTAATTCAGCTTTCAATTAATTAATCAAAACAAGAAACTTTATTGATAAAAATTTAACGTAATTTAATTTATAGGAAATTCATGAAAAACGTGAAAATTCATTATAACGAAATATTGAATTGAATGTATAAAATTAGAATCGATTAATTACCAGACGATTTTATTGAATTTTTTTCAATTATCATCATACAGTATTCTTGTTTATAGTAAGCGATATCCAATCGATCTTTTTATGAAGTCGAATATAGAACGTTCAGTTTATATGACAGAAGGGAAATCCTCGTCCGGGCGAAAGAAAAAGGGAAATTGATAGGGAGCGAGATAAAGAGGAGCAGAGAGAGAGTGAGATCGATGGGGAGAGAAAGGAAGAAGGAAGATGTCCCATGCGAGTTCAAATGTTCATTGACTGGAATGCAGATACGAGCTCGTGTTCGAATATATAGCTTTTCATCTCTTTCTCTCTCTCTCGTACATTTTCTCTTCATCTTCTTGCTCCCTCCCGACGTTTGAACCGAGAACCAAAAGTGTTTGTGTTCGACGTCATTTTCTCTCTCACTCTCTCTCTTTCTCTCGGTACCTCACGCCGAACTTGTTTTTTCTCGCTCGGGTAACGTAGCCGATATCTCTATCCTTGTTTCCGAACCAATGGTGGGCTGCACGCGGTCCCTCTCTTCGAGCCCGTCCCCGAGATAACATGATGCTAGCCACCGTAAATTTTGGCCGAGCCTCGCAAATACCCCCCCCCCCCCTCCCGCCAACCTGTCGGACGTGCGCGATCGATGCTGATTTATTACAATTTCGTATGAGGAAAATCGAATAAAAAAATTAACAGAGTAAAAAAGTGCGGAGCGAAAAAGAATGGAATGAAGCTCGAACGAAAAAAAACTGATATTCGGACGCTGAATAAAGTGGAATTTAACTGAGAGCTTTTTGTACGATCGTATATTCCAAATGATAATTCCAATCCGTAAAAGGAGTTTAACTCTCGATGGGATCGGTAAATTAAATTTATTCAGTGTACTGAGATTTTGCATAGTGGATATTTAGTGATTAAATTGTACTCAAATCGGTGATATTGATTCGCATCGAAATATACGCGGTAGGGAATGTCTTTGTTATAAAAAAAGAGACAAGATGTACGGATAAACAGAGACAAAGCTACCAGTTTCGAATCTTAATACGTTATTATTGTCGCGTGTCGATATTCCTCTCTTTTGTTTCTCGCACTCCGGTTCCTCGATCCGCGAATGTTTCGAGAGTTTTTTTTTCTTGTCTCGCCGAGAAACGTACACAATGGAAATGACAAGAACTCCCGATCATGGCTCAAGAAATATCCAGGACGAATTTGTTCGGCTTTTGTATTATTATTATTATTTCGACGAACGTTACATTCACGGGAAGCCAAAATGTTCGCCGAATCGAAATAACGAACTTTTACCAGGCATGTGAATACCGAACCAAAAATTGGGAAAATGAAAAAAAACACACACACACAAATTTCTTTAATTAATATTGAAAAAATATCGGTATCAGCGAGACTCAAATATTGATTTTTTATCGTCAAATATTTCGTGAAATATTCCTATCAAATAAATGGAGATTATTGGGAACATGCTTTCGAGGTAATTAAAAAAAATCTCAAAATGTCATGAAATATTTGACTGATAAAAAAAATTCAAATTTTTTTTTTCAAACTCACCTTTCCGGCCATGGGTCGAGGGTGTTATTGTTATTCTGGTCATAATCGCTGAACAGGTTACACAATTGCATTAACGAGCTTTTGTTGTCAATGCTGTTCTCATTGCCCGAGATGTGTGAAAGCAACGATTGGAACCTCATTTTTGATCGGCTTTTTTTTACGATTCCTCGTGAACGCGAATCGATGGAAATGGAATCACGTGGCAACGGAATAGCGAACGATTTTGGCAAGAAAAATAGCACAATTTTTAGAATTGAACACTTTTTTTTTTAAGAAAAGGATTAGGAATTGGAATCGGAAAGGATGAGGAAACACTTCACGAATAACCGAATTCGTTTAATCACTTTTACGAATTTAATTCGATAAACGAAAAAAAACAAAGCGACAAAGAAAGAAATTTTCTGAAACGTTCAACGTGCCGGCACGAAGTTCGAGTGAATACTGTGAGCACGAGGTCGCTCCTCGTGTTTCCTTCTTCTTCGAATTTTCTAGAATCGAACGAAAACAATGAGAATGTAAAGGTAACTACGTATTCACGCGCACACATTGAATTTCAGTGCTCGATATTATTATTGAATTATCGCAACTATTTTCGTCTCGAATTTCACATTCCGTGTATCCGAGCATTTCGATGAAATTTTAAAACAGAAAATACAAAATTTGAATTATTTCCAGTAGAATATATCGATGAAAAAATGTTTGTTGAAAAAGGCTTCATAAATGGAAATGGTAAAAGGTATTATTTTTGGAAGTAAATTTTGAATGAAAAAATGTATGTGGATTCTTGTTTGAGAGAAGAAAAAAACGTGAGAAAAGAAAGGAAGAAAGGGAGTTCTGCTAGAGTTTCGGAGCAGAGATTGAAGGAAAAAACCTTAATGCGATTTCGAGGAGGCGCCGAATCGTTTCACGGTTCTTGGGTCCGCGAGAAGCTGTGAGCTCTCCTCGTAGGGTGCATATCCATTCTCTCGAGTCATCGTTCTTCGTTTTTCGTATATATGACTAACTTACAACGCGCCGCGAGACGAAAACGCCGTTTCGTAACGTAAGGACGCAAGTGCGACGAGTAAAGTGGGAAATTCACGCGCGCTCGTGACCCTTTCTCTTTGAGAATTTTAAATATACACGACGTTGAGTTTTGCACTACTTGTTGGTAGAAACTCGGCTCTTGTGAAAAATCCTTTAAAAACGTCTCTGTTACTAACCTGTTGCCCGCAAGAAAGAGAAGCAACTGAAAAATCTCGACGTTTCTGCGACAAAACGATTCAATTCGTTCTTTTTTTTCTACTTTTTTATACTTTTTTCCGTACACGTTATAGGAGAACAATATGCTTTGCGAATAGACGAAGCGCTTGATGAGATTAAATGTTGAAATAGATTGTTTTCTCATACATGCAGAATCACAAAATAGTGTATTTTCAACGTATTTTATTTTATCTTCTGAATTTTAGAAAACGAGTAAAGGTTTTTAATATCAATTGAAAAATATTTCAATACAGATTACATGTCAAATTTTTTACAAAGTTAACAAAACAGAATTAACAAAAAAGAGAAATTTGAAACTGAAGATAAAATATATTGAAAAAATAGAGACCTCGGTTTAAATTTGATGGGCATTCATGTTATTGCCGAATGTCAAATATTTGAGTTTTAACAAGGAGCGCTCTATTACGCGAGATACCTTCATATTACATTTATATTCGCGATCGTATGCGCTCGCATGCATTGTACGGTTTATTGTGATAATAATAATCAATAGAACGTAATTAACAAGAATTCGAGGCGGTAATGAAAGTGGGCAAACGCGAGGGATGTAGAGAAGCGTCAATATACCAATGTATGTACACATACGCGTATACATTGGCATATATGTATTGTTCGAGCCATATATTAATACCGCTGAAACCCTCGAATATTTAAATAGAGCCTACAAATGTCATCGTCTCCATAGAATCGGACTGAGAAATTATTTACAAACTGCGAAATGACCAGCATTGGAAAACAAATTATGGAACATTACTTCGAAAATTGCATGAATGTTTTTTTTTCATACAAAATGAAAAGAAAATCAGTTTGCCTCAAGCAACGAAAGATAATATCATTAATTTACCGCAGTGAATATTTCTTGTAATTTTTTCCGATTCTTAAATTAATGAATACAAATTTGACCGAAGAAACAAACGTTGAAGGGTTTCTAACTTCGAATTTCGACTGCCTTTTCGTGTACTCGAGTATATATATCGATGAAGGTTTACATCAGCTCACGTGTTGGGTTTATTGTGTACTGGGAGCAATTACGAAATTGAGGCGGCTGTATTCTCTTCACTCTCTTCTTATGTACACATTACGTTCAATTCAAACAGTACATCGTATACATAGTATACGCGAGAGCCTTCGATGCTTATTGTAGATTCTCATCTATTTGCATGGACAACATGTGATTCCGGGTACCGTTGGTCCCCAGTGACTATCCCGGGATAATGCATTTTAATTAATTTCGAGATTACCGAAAAAAAGCAGACGAAAATATGTTTCGTTTTATTTGCTTTACCATCGGACAGATATCATCAAGTTAAAACGTTGGTTTTTCAAACTTGACGAATTTTTTTAAAAACATTTATGATTTTTTTTTCAATTACGTTGAGAGGACTAGAAATATTTTTTTTATATTTCCGTATAACAAGGTTTTGTATATTTTTTTATCTCAAGGACTATTGACGAAAAGAACGAAATGGAGATCATAGAAGCTAAGGATTTAAAAAGCACGTAAAAACAGAGTAAGCAACGAAAAAAGGAAAGAAGGGAGATGTTAAATTCTAAAGAAAATCCTTATTTGCAAGGACTTAACGAGGCGAGAACAGTTTGTAGGATGTGTATATCCGTGTAATTTACATTCAATTCGAGAAAATCCAAGCCGTCCATTGGACCCAATTTGAGAAATTCATCCGTACACGTGTACAAGTAAGTGTGAGGGTTAATATCACCGGGAGCTAAGAGAGGAGAGAAACAGGAGATAAAATAAAAGAACAACTTGTATGCTTCGGATAAGGACATCGAGACTTCCGGTGCGCACTGCAGGAGGATATATTGAGCATCTGCATAATTCCGCTTCCATTCTTTTCACGTTGCGCCCCTTTCCATCCTTTTTTCTACTCAGCTCCCCCTTTCCCAAACGCTGCGCTAATTCTTCCCCTTTATCCATTCCGGAACTCTTCCTTCCGTACCTCGCGCTCCTTTTTTAATACCTTTTACTCTTTGATCAGCTTTTTCTCTTTCAAAATTATTTCTTTTTTCTCATCTTCATTCGTTCCTCTCTCTGTCATTTTGTGCGTACTTTACGTCTGTATTAAAAAAACTTTTTTGTATTTTAAGATGCAAAATTAATGTAGTATAAATAAAAATGCATTGATCGAATTGGATGATGACATCGAGACGTCTCGATGGAACTGAAGCGATGAAATAGCCGGAAGGAAGGGAATGAAACATGCGTGATTGCTCGGCTCATTTGAGATTGGATTGAAGATGGATGGAGCTTTCGTCATTGACTCCTGAACAGATTCTCATGGATTTAGATTCATGCAAGAGCAAGTGATGGGGAAGAGAGGACATCAGCGAAGAGTAGTAGGAAGCATGGGCAGACTACAGGGCATTTTCGATTGATCATACCATCAGGAGCCTCGGGGTTTAGAAGCCAAGAACGCATGCGTTGCAGATTGTGTCTACAAACATCGAGGCAGAGAGAGAATGAGATAGAGAATCTGTACACACGTGTAGGTCGTCTCAAAACTCGATATCAAAGCTGAACAATTTTTGATTGCTTGCAAACTCCATTTTCTCGTGCTCATTTGATCTTTAGTTTCTACTATTTTTCGTTTTTTTTTTCTTTCTGCTCCTGATCGTTCTGAAACTGATATAGATCCACAGCATCAAGAAATTTTGCTGATTGAAAAAATTATATTTAGAAAGACTAATTTTTTTCGATATAGAAAATTCATCCGAAAATTCAATAAATTAAAAAATAGCCATACACAGTGGAGAGAAGTTTTCTGATCGAATTTTTTATAGGTAATTACAAATTAATTGAAAAACCATTTAAATGCATGGTGGACGAATGCGGAAGCCAAAAAAATAAGATTCATCCATATGAAATCTATAGAGATGAACAGTTTCGAACAATTTTTCAATTCAACCGTTGACGAGTTATTGAGCGCCAGGTGTTGGCTATCGGAAACAAATTTTATGAGACTCTCCCAACCACACGGCTTTTCCCATTCGGTTAAATTTCATCTATAGCTCAATCTAAAATAGTAGAATTGAAGAACGTCAAGATATACTTTTACACTTGAAACTTTTATGAGAATGTGTTGCTTTTCGAGAATACTGACTTTTGGAAGAACCTATATCGTGTGAGAGAATGATAGAACCGTGAAGCGATAGAAAGAGAAGATCATGAACCGAAATGGAGAACAAGATCGTTACATGCATCAAGGTCGGATGTACTTATTGTATTTGAGATTTGATGCGCATTGAGCACGAAGCCTAAGGTTCGTATTGATCGGTAGAATTCCCAAGGATCACGAGCCCTGATAGAAACCGAGCTAATAAAGGATGGCACGTTAGCGTCGATAGTCAATTGACTTACCGAGAAATCATTTATCCGTAATGTCACACGAACATGTTTGTGTAGGCTTTATGCAGGTTTAATGAAGGTTCTCCCCGGGGCAAATGTCCGGGTTATCTTCAGTCAAAAGACAACAGAATCGAGAGACGATCTCGAGCTGTGTGTCTTTGCCTGGCAGGATATTGCATCGCCGCGGGTTACTTCGGACTGCACCTTCAGTTTGGATTTTAAGTACGTTTTCTCATATTTTCTCTGAATCACACGAATAGAAGAAGTAAAATAAAAACAGAAAATAATTTTACTACTCCGCATGCAAACAAACAAACGTGAATGAGTTTAGCATGATTTTTTTCTTTCATTTTGACAGATCTCTGAAGAAGTTTAAATACGAAAACGAAGAAGTTTTTGTTTCGTAAACGTAAAAATTCCATTTAATTTTTATATTTGACGCCTGGAGGAAGCTAACAATATGCACGAAGTTTTTTTCTGTCCTTCTCTTTCGTCTTCTACCTCAGTACGGAAAGTTTTTGTTGAGACCTGATTTTTCTATTTACTATATTTTTCCTGAGCATAGCGTTCCTTTGGCGAGAGAAAAGAACGCGAAGCCCGAGGACAAGAGGTTCGTGGAACAGGCAACATTCTAATAAGGGAAATGGGCTATGGTTATTGCGACGTCAAAGGCGACTAAATGGTACTTTCAGAGAGAGGGGTACAAAAGCCGGAGAAAAAATTCTTTCGTCTCTACAAGAGTTACGCAGACTGACGATATATCATGTGTACCTGAGCCATTATCTCACATAGTCGCGGTTATTAAAACGCATGAATGCGTTTGCCACTTTTTTCGCGAGGGCGAAAAACCAACTCGTTCAGCTGAGTACAGCCAGGACCGTTTGACCCGCAAATGTGCATAATTTTTTTCCAACTCAAAGACGTCTCGGACACGACGACCTACTTTCTTAATTGTTCCACTATTAAACTGTGCTCTAATTAATATCCCGTATAAGTGATATTTATTGCAGGTTCGCAAGGAGCTTCTCCGGACTGTAAAATTTTTTTCTACCCCCGGTTCGTTATTTAAAAAAAAATTAACCATTTTTCTACTTTTTTTTCGCTGTGACCTGCTTTTCATCTCGACGAACGAAGAACTGGAAGGAGCATCTGAGCGCAAATGGTATTACGACAACTAATTACTCGTGTCGTTGCTTCCACATTCGCTGTCGTTTCTTCTCTTCTCCACCGCTTCATTGCTCTTTTTTCTTTTTCTTTAATAAGTATTTTCCTATGTTATATACGCCGCTGTAAAATTTATAACGATTCGCTTAATCACGCGCTGTTACGGTGAATATTACGGGGAAGAGATAATGAATAATTTTCATTATCGGAAAGTGGGTTTCAGACAGAAAATTACTTTTTTCACTGCTTTAGAAAAGTGTTTAATCCACGCGAAATAAATTAAATGCAGTGAGATTACAAATGATGGAAAGTAATGGAACATGGACTCTGATGTACGAGAAATTTAGCGTAAGGAATATGTTTTGTTCCGATCAAAATGTGTACTACACTACGGTATACCAATTAAACCAGAAGAAAGATAAAATTCAGATTTTTTGAAATCTTGCTTTTTTCACACTCAAAGCAAAATATGTAAAACGATGCTAATATGCGGATAAAATTCGAATATGGAACGATTCAGCGTAGTGCGGAATTTGCCAGAGTTTGACTCGCAGCCCCGAAGGTGTAAGACGAAGAGCAATAGAGCGCGGGAAAACAGCATCACAGGTTGAGCAAAAGAGTCGAGTGTCAGCTTGAGGCGAAAAGGCAGAAAACGGAGGGATAAAGAAAAAGAGAAAGAGCGATAGAAGGATCGGAGCTCTTGCGTAATTTCGCGTATCCAACGTATTTTCCAGTAATCCCGAAAGCCCGAGGCTGCGAGAGGGACAGATATTCTCGACAACCCGCACAGGGGACTCTATTAGATTTTTTTCCTTCCTTCCGTCCTTCCCTTCACAAAAGAACCCCATGATATCAGTCCCTCTTCAGTTACATGATATTTCGTTCTATCCTTCATTCGTTCACAAATTACTTCGTCCGTTGATTTTCATCCTGACGAAGGTATATGCTCGAGTTGTCTCGCTGTTCCCGGGTAGAGTACACGTGACAATGCACACGAACGTGTCGGTGTACGTGGGATAATAAAATTTCGTCGCTTTCCACGGAGTTTCGAGGTCTGAGCCTGGGGACAGACCAATCTCGATCCGCGAAAAGTATAAGTTGGCAAAGAAAATTTATCGGTGTAACGAGTCGAGAGTGTGCCGAGAAAAGGGAAGAGATCCTCGAGATGAAACACGGTGAGAGTTGAGAAAAAGAGAGAGAGAGAGAGAGAAAAGAAATAAAAAAAGGATGAAACAGATTCAAGATGAACGAGATAAAGTTGAGAAAACGCTTCGAGTGTCTTTAAGGGTTGAAAAGCGTGGAACTCTTCGACCCCCTGTTTTTCCGCCCTCTATCTCCTTCTCTTTTCATCCAGCTACGTCGATCCGCGTCCTAGGTGCGAGAGAGACTCTCCGAATGTTTGAGGCTATGAAGTATCGCAGCGAAGAAAGTGAGGGAGGAAAAGCTGCGTTGTGCTCAGGCACTATAAGACACTCGGTGTGATGCTGCAAGGAATGAAGAGCAACTCCCGCGAACGCTTCCTTCATGGCATTAACGAAGGAGGCATTTAAAACTTAGTCTCTTTCTTTCCCTCGCTCTCTCTTTCTTCACCCCGCACTCATTCTGTTCTTCTTTCTCTCCACTCGAAAACTTTCGACGCGTAAACATTAAAACCCAACCTGCTCTCCCTGGAGAACTCTAAGTGGCATCGTTACCCTCCAAGACTCACTGTGTTGAAAGTAGACGCATTCGCCGACTTTTACTCTCTCTCATAATTTTTCCCACCCTAATCGTTTATCTATCTTTATATACATCTGCGTACTATATGTATACGGATTTATGTGACGAGAAATTCTATTTCACTGTGGTTTCAGGAATGCATATTAATGCGATTACTTTTATTCCCATTTCATTCAATATTCTTGGGAGTTATCGAAGGGAACCCTCGGATTTCTTGAAATAACTGTGCGTTTAGTATCATTGAAGATTATCCTAATCTGTATAAGAATCTTTTTTTTCCCGTGGAGTTTCCTACATTCCCAAGAATGCGAATGGGAAGATAGAGTGTAAAGACGAGAGCGTTTAGTTTGTTATTTCGTAGAATGGCATCGCAATCAAGACAGAAATGTAATAAAATGCGTGGCTGACTTCCATGCGATACGCACAGAGAGACGGAAAAGAGAAGAAATAAGAGGGAAAAAGAGTGACAGATGTAGAACGAGGAAGGAAAAGAGGGTTTGGAGGTACTATCGGACCGAGCGAGTAACCGTGTTTCGGGGAGGTCGCGTAGAAATAACCAAATGGAAAATCAATCGGGTCTGGATGGATTCATGACTGGAAGCTTGCGGACCAGCCCGTTTTCCCGTTTCTACTGCGTGGCACGACTTCGACCAACCCTGTCTTATCGAAACTCGATCCTCAACCCCAATTCGTATCACTGGATTGATCGAATATCGAGCGTTTCTCCCAATTCTTTCTCCACAGAGCCCACATGGCAACTGTCCCATATAACTAAATCCTATCGTTGTGTGTTCACTCACTAGATAATTCCAATAGATTCTGTATAATTCAATTTTTCTATCATTTTCGTTAGTCTAAAAATAATATAAAAATGATCAACATAATTTGATGAAAAGAGAACGGTTTTATCCTTCAATGCAAAATTTTTGGCTTCCACTCATGATTGAACATTTTTTTTATTTTCATAGTGGAAAATCTTGAGGGTCATCAAGTTCCAGGGTGTATGAAAATAACGATTTCGGTAGTCGCGGTAGGAGCAAAGAGTTACAAGCTTGTAACCTTAGCCGTTAAGCCCCTTTGGATCGTATCCTGTGCTTTAGTAATAGCACATAGACTTGTCGACTGCACGCACTAACGATATAAGTATAATGGATTGTTCACGGGGGTTCCAGCAACCCTTCTTGCGAGCAAGAATTAACCCGTGAGCGAGCGAGAGGAAAAGTGAGGTGTTTTACTTCATATTACGAGCTCAACACCTCCCTAACAATGTAGAATTATGTTAGTCGCTCCGGAGGCTTACCTTCACTAGCATATAACGAAATAATGACAAAATTCCGTAAAATGTAGAATACTCGTGTACTTTACCATTCCAATGTAGAGTTTAACAAATCGTTTCCCCAGAGATGAAAGACAGAAAAACTTACCTAAAAAAGGAAAGAAAATGAGTTAGTACACAAATTAGCAGAAATTTTAGTCATCTACGCTTTATAATTATTTATATCACGGAGAGAACAATTTGATTCATTTGTTTCAAAAAAATATTGCTTTTCTACTTCGCAATGACAGATTTCATTGATTCACCATTATATTTATACGAAAGTAGAATTCGGCATGTCATGTTTATTTTCAGATATCCTATAAATGTAAGGTGACTTCGGATCAGAAAGGCAGAAGAAAAGAGACATGAAAGCGCAGAAGAGGTGGAGACGAAGTACAGAGTAATGCGGGTCGCAACAACAACACGGATGCTCATTAGTTCGGTGTGCAGAAGGTTCGCGCGCGGCGGCTGTAGCGGACGAAAAGGGCTCAAGGGTGTACCGCCATATCTGGTTGGTGATATATTTAGCTGGATAGCAGGCAGTAGTTCTCTCAGAGAATCTCTGTAGCACTCTTCTTCGCTTACTCTCGTACGACTGCAGAGTTACCCAGCCAAGTGAAAGCTTTCCCGAGAATGAGGTCTCGTATCGTCTTCGAGAGAAGCGTATACAGAGAGAGAAAAACAGAGATGGAGGAAGAGAGAATATCTTATCGGTTTGCCACTAAAGCATAGTCATACCGTCGGGCAAGTTACGGTAACCGTTCTCAAGATGATTCGATAAATGCCAAGAGAATTAATTAGTTAATTAATTACGATTCGAAGGATTAGTAATTGCGTCCTGAAATAACCGACATACCAGTTTCGTTAAACCATAAAGATTCAATGGGCTTTTATTAAGTCATAGAAAAAATTTGATAAGTCGATAAGTCTAGGAATATTTCAAAAGATGGCATTTAGTTGGAATATTCTGGCAAACAAACTGTTCGTCAAACGGATTTTATTTCATTCAGTAAAAATAAACGAGAAAATTTCAATACGAGTAGCGGCAATCAATGAAAGGTTTCACTTGAATGACGAAACTGAATATCACACGTCCCGGGACTAGCACTTGCATGTCAATACATCACTCGGAATAATCCAGGTTTTTTAAAGCTTGTAGGATATAGTTTTAGACCCACCATCAGCCACATGTCAAGAGTCGCAATCCAATAGCTATTCATTTGATCTATCTGTGAAGAGGGTAACGGGTTTCTAGTCAAAATCGTCAATCGAAAACCAACATCGAAAATGAATACACGTATAAAGACCACATCACTTGGAGCACGTATAAATTTGGTTTGTTAAAACAAAGTTTTTAGCTCAGTTATTCTTGACCTCTCAAATTGTAAATTGAATATTCTGGATCCTTCAAAGTATTTTTCCCTTAAAGACTTTTCTAAAGCCGTGTATAACATCTGGGTGATGAATAGATTGCAGGAAATTTTAGAAAAAGGTATCGCACGAAATCATGAAGGCAAATAAAGATAAGATATCCCGAAAAAAACTATCTTCAAATTTTTGCCATCCAACTTTTTCGACTGGCTCATACGAAGAATACCAGACGAGAGAATCTGATATAGAGGAGTTGATAGCTTGTAGCTGGTAGTTCGAACAATGACTAGGGTCGCTAGGTTGATAGCCGGTCTGGCTGAACGCCAGGTACATTGTACGCCACTGAACGTTGTAGACCTAACTGTTCCACCAGTTTTTGCATTAAGCCCGTATTTCCTCATCCTACATAGTAACACCTTGCGCCGCGTCTTAATACGGTGAAGCTCATAATTGTTTTCAGATGATTGACAGATTGGAGAGCGACCAGTTGCAATTGATTGGGCTAGTTATCGTTGCATGAAATGTTTGAGGCTCTGACATGATGAAAATACGACGAGTACCATCCATTTGGAAACATTCTAAAAGTTGTTAGGTTTAATAATTCAAAGAATTCCTTTCGTTAGGAATGTCGGTTGGGGTTCTATCTAGCTGCGTAGAGAAGAGCATCGAGGATAAGCGAAAGTGGGGGTCGCGCGAGATTTCTCATGAAATGCGGATTCTGGCACGTTGTTCAAGTGGTTCTGTCGGTTCTCTCGGCTAAGCAGAGACTAATTTATGCGGTAATCAAGTGCTCTAGCATCGTTTTGGTCTCTCACACACTCAAAAGGTCTCCCGGTAAGTCCTTTGTGCACCTCGTTTCTACTGTATTCCTGGCGCGCTGCAGGATTCTAGCACCGGTTGCTCGACTGAACCGACCATGATACCGACACACGGGCAACGCTACATCTCTGTCTCAAGCACTTTCTATCTCCCTTGCTCTCTCTGGTCAACTGACGCCTACCGTGGGACACCAGACACCTGACCCGAGAGCACGGCAGCAAGGACATCACTAGAAACACCACACCTCATTCTCTACAGCCGCTATGTTACGCGGTACATGTTATATCGGTAGACTTATCAACTTAATTTAACCCTCGCGTATATCATTGTTAGTTGGCATTCAAATTCCAGAAATGGTTTCATTTTTATGGACCCTGCAATATAAACTTGATTGGATACATTGTGATCTGACACTGTTACAAGGAAACAATATAATTCGGAGGAATTCGGGTCGAGTAAAACCAAGAAAATAACATTCGTCGACGTGATGGACATTGATGATTAATTTCAATGAAAGCAGTACTCAGATGTCTCTGCAGGTTTGCCCGTAGCCACAAACTGTGCAAGTGGATGGCTCCAATGCAAAGTGCAATGTAGAATAATGCAGAATGCAGTTCTCTATTGACGTGTTATTCACTCATGGTCTCATGCTTATCTGATGAATGCTGAGGAAACTTTCAAGAATAAAAGAGGACCATACGAATTATCTTGCCAACATAATTGTTACTCAATGGGACTTTTAAAAACAGTAGCTCGTACGGTATGCGATTATTAAAAAGATATAAATTAGTTGTCATGAGTGATCTCTTAATAAGGGGGACTTCAATTCTCAGCAATGGTCATATTGGCATGAAATTCCCTGTGTTTATACGCAAACACTACAATGCGCGTTACTTCGACTCGCATAGGGTAGCTCACTCGACTGCGATTTCTCGGTTTCTCCACGGATAGAGACTATACACGTACGGGAATCATGAAACATCACGGTGGAGGGTTACTACCTCCTTGTGTACGATAGAGCTTGCAACATTGCTCCAAGTCGGACTGATACATCCATATACGCGGAGAAACGTTCCATTTCCGTATCTGTTGCCTGTATATGCTGGAGTTTCGCTATTCTCGACGCTCAGTCTCGATTGATTGCTGGGTCGGTTAATAATTCGTGGCACGTGCTCCTCGCTGTGGTTCCTCTTGCCTCCTGGGAGTATCGTGTACACTCTGTTCTCTCCAGCCTCTGCTCCACTCCGCCTCCTATGCACCCCTGCTACTCCGCATCACCGCAAGATCGCTCGGAATACGATGCTGCAGGCGTACCGAAATGTTAGCCTACACACACGCTCACCGACGGATTATGCATATTAACTTCTAATGCACAGCATATAACTTACGCCCCCCAGCAATTTTTTACGAGGATTTATTTGAGAATCCACACAATTCGAATACACGGTGAGAAATAATTATGAATTTCTTAGATCGATCCAATTCGAAACGAGTATTGATAACTTGAGGAAATGATATTTTATTTGTTGTCAGGCTCGTTTCACCAAGTCCTATCAGCTCCAATCACATCAATTTATCTGCATGTCGATGTAGCCGCAAAATTTTCATCCACAATAACCAGAAAGAATTGGAAAACGACATCTTCCTCCGTTTCATAAAGATGGCAGTGAATGAGTGCAAGATTATGAGAAGGAATCGTGCGATTGGGACTGTAATGCCTGGGGCTACGCTTTAAAATTTAACTACGAAGAAGACACCTCGGTAGCCAACGAGGTAATGCTAACTTTATGAGAACTCATTATTCTCACTTTTGCTACGAGGGTGCGTTTCCCTCTTCCCCATACCTGGACATCTATCAAAGATTTTTCGTGATATTTATTTACTTTTCTTCTTGTGTATCTTACCATCTCTACCTTTTTTCTATACAATTCAACTAAATTGTCTGTTCTTAAACATCAAGAAAAAAGTTCGAAAAATCCAGAATATGTAAGAGAAGAAACCGTTGTTGAAGACAACGTAGCTATTGTTTGATGATCAGTAGATTTAGGAATGAAGTACGTTAAAAATCGAGGTATCAAAATGAAAAGAAAGTGAAGTCCTGAAGAAAGTAAAGACTCAGCGAGAAGAAAAAAGGGACGTACTTTCACCATACTTGGATGTAATCACCTCATTTGTCTGAGTTCCTGCCCTCTGAGCCAACGAATCTTTACTGAAATCTCTAGAGTCTTTACGTGTGATTGGAGACAAAAACGTGTTATGAAAAGAATATCGCGTGTCAAGAAATTTACAAAAATCATGATGCAGAAAATGGCAACAAAAACTGGAACTCAGTAAATAGAATAAAATTTGAAACTAATGTTTACACTCAGGCAAATTCGATCGATAATTTGATGCCTTCGTTCTACATTGTCCTCATAATTCAATTGTTCTAAACCATCCATCTCCAGAGACGGAAAGGGATTGTTGGAGGGAATCGCAAGAATCGATGACAAGGTAACCGCGAAGTATTCGATTGGCGTTAGAGGGGTGTGTATGTATATCGGTTTAGGAGATATGTATATTGGAGGAACGAAGTCGAGCAAGCTGAAAGCTGAATAGTCGGAGTCTGGAGGAAGAGGAGGCGGCGATGCACACCTCGAGGCATACCGACGCTCTTGTTGCGGGTTGGCAGACACTCCAGGCTGCCGGACATGCCGAGGCTTCCAGCCACCTTAGGAACTCAAATAATCCAAGCGATGCATCTATCTTCCTCTACCACTCTCTCTCCCCCCTATTGCCCTATCTTTCTTTCCCCTTCAATTCTATAGACCGTCTCGAGTTATCGCTTTGTGACCGGACACTGAACGGAATCTCCATCTTCCTCTATTTTTCCTGAAGGACATCTCTATTGAAATCAAACGGTAGTGCATCACCGGAGAACAGAAGTGACTACCTCGAGAATCCGTAAGTACTCTCGACGTAAATCTCAGGGTGACAGACTTAGAACGCTTTATTGGGCATAAAAATGCAAATTTCCTGCTTGTATTTCCAATCGATGTTTTTCGTTCTTTTTTTGAAATTAATTGTAAAGCCCTAGTTTATTGTACAAGCGAAGTGGGAGGAGGCTCTCGTGCTATCTTCACCAGTGCAGTGGGACTACAATTCCAGCCAACCGGAAACGTGAAATTGTTTTCCACAGGCAGTTGCTCTTTTTAACAAAAACGCGAATGCCAGGACGAGTCCCCGGTGGCAGTGAAACCCCGGTACGGGGTTCTGTAAGTGAGGTGGTCGAGGGAGAAGGGATGGAAGCGGCGGATAGGGCTCAACTGTCGGGGAGCCGCGGCGTTATCATCGGGATGCACGCGAGATTCACTGGCGGCGCGTAGGGATCTCGGTTGCTCTTTCCCTTCACTCGTCTGTGGGACTTCTCCAAAAGGATAGACCAACCTGTCATGAATATAACCATCCTTTGTTTTTCCTTGTTCTATCGGCTGAGTTGAAATGATTGTTGACTTAATTTTTTCAAATTAAATGCGCCTCTATTTTCCGATAAGGACAGTCGTATTAAATCTATTAAAACTTCTTACACTACATTAAATAATAACCTTTATGTCACTAGCATAGAACTCAAATATGTTTAATGATGTGCTCTTGTCTCTATATCCTTTTTCACCTGACTATGAAAATAAAGATTTTTCGCCGAAATCTCCCAGTCTTTCCGTCTGCGATTTTTCATTAATGAACCATTCTCTTTTTCGTGCAATATTGAGGGATCTGCACCAGTCAGAAGGCGGACAATGAAGCTTTTGCATCTTGTATACATAGATATAAATGTTTGATTATCAACAAAGGTAGGAAGCTTTTTCTCTCATTCCATGTCGCATCCTCTTTTGCTCGCTCGCGCCAATCGCGACGAGTTTTAATCTACGAAGCAGTCGAAGTACTGGGATGAAACGCATTGAGGGTTCGCGCTATGAGAGCACGATTGAAGGAACAAAATAGAGAAGGAAGGGGGAAGAGTAGAGTGTTTTAATCTAAGGGTCGATGTATTCGCCAGGCTGGTGGCTTTTATCACGAGAGCCACACAAAATGTAGACACGTCGGTACTCATTTTACATTTTGCCAAAACTCATCTCACGATCTCGCCTACCCTCTATGTGCATACTTTTTCTTAAAATCCTATACAAGTCACAAAAGCATAAGTAAATGACGACTACTATATGAATTTTCATTTGACTTTTTTGTTTCATATATCTCGATATTTTCTTTTTTGCGCAGTTTTGATTTGACGCCTTTTACATTTACAAAAAGTTCTTCTGGCTGGAAAACAATTTCAAAGTTTTTTGTGGTGAATTTTCATTCTATTAAAACGTCATATTGTGTTAAAAATCACAAGAATACGTTGATGCTGAATTCACTGCAGTAAATCAAATTGATTACACTCACTGATTCGAAATTGTGGTCATTCGTTTAATACAAATTTCATCATATTTTGCTCAAAAACAAAAGCTTCTCAATTTAAAGTTAATTCATCAGTAAATAACAATTCCGGGAATGAAATATTTTCTTCGTCTCGTGGTAACGAAATTTATATCGAATTCCGAACCTATTTGGAGGTGGAATGATCGCTTGGTTGTATCGGAAAAATTTGTTAAAAGCATTTATTTTATTCCATTCTTCCCTGCGGTGATGCATCCTTCGTAATAATTGTAATCCACGGATAATTTAAAATTTGCACATCGGAGAGCGAGGAACATCGGTAGAAGCATTAATCGGCGTGTATTCGTTAACTCGCGGGAATTCCATTCCCTCGACTCCCTCTTCCTCTTTCCCTACTATTCCAAAGTCCAGTAGTAGCTCTTTTCGAAATGCTTTTACGGTTGAAAATGGTTTTGATGAATCTGGGACGAAGCGAATCGAACGGTCATTGTTATCCGCTCTTTCGGAATAATCCGAGACCAGGACATTAATGTTAAGTCATTTATATGCATGCGCGAATACATTTTGTCACGCGCCCATCGACGCGAGTGTATCCGAATTGCGGAGAGGAGGATCATGCGGTCATTTTGGTAGGAGAGTAGCTTGTCGAGTGTCGGCTGTATCTAGTAGATTTTCATCCATTCTTACACAAAGATACACTCCGAAATACCGATTGTACGATTACGGCATGGTTATTACGAGTTACATGTATGAGAACAACATCGATGCTCATTGCGTACGCAAATTCCTGTTGATTTGTCTATTTATGTAGTAACCATGCACACAGGCTTGAACAAACTGAGGATGTCGATAAAATACATCGATGAACTGACTCATTCGGTCCAGACACAAAGGTATATTCTTGCCTGTTATACGAATTTTCTTTTGTGCTGAATCGAAATACCAAAATCATCAAAATCGTAAATATCTGTATATTTTGAAAATGGGAGTTTGTTCCCAAAAAAAGAAAATAAAACTTCTACCGTACAATGGCAATTTTTTTTTGAAAAATTACCTTCGATTTAGAATTACTTTTTGCATTTTTAACTCCATAGAATTAAACCTGGAAAACATTATACGCAGCTGATTCTGCTCGTGCGTGACGATAAAATGTATTCGCGGTATCGCGTTCGATGTTTCTCGCTCTGTTCCCGTGTTTCATTTTCTCTCGATTTTTATCCGTGCGCGAATGTCCCTGCGGTGAAGGGAGCAGTGGTAACAGCAGTGGCAGAATGGTGAGTAGTAATGGTTGAGGCAGAAGTGGCCGCGGTGCACAAAACAGAGCGTTCGGGTCGCGACAGGTCCCGTAGCGTTGAGCGCTTCGCGTTTCCGATCCACGAGGAGAAAAGAGAAGAAAGCGAGATATATAGAGGTGTATAAAGAGAGAGAGAAAGAGACGAAACGGTGGGTGGAATAGGTGAATTTCCCCTTTCGCTAGCTCGGCTGGAAAAAAGCCCAGTCCCGACGTGGACAAAGTTAATCCATTACCGGAACTATTTTTCACGTGCATTCTCACCGGTCGCTTTCCAGACCAGCTTCGACGTCGTCCGCCGCACGACGACGCCGCGTCGCGACCATCATCCCACGAAGTTACAACATAACACGCAATCCGGCGAACACTGTAGATTGCCTCGTGTCAAAGAATAATTTCGCTCATCTATATCCAATGCTCCTCGCCCTTTCTCTTGCTGTACCGATTATTTTTTTCCCTCGCATTTCTCAATGAGAAAAAGACCCAGGGAAGGAGGAGAACCTTTTTCTACTCCATTTGTTTGTTCGGGGGGAATTTCGGGTCCCAGGAGCGTTGATCGCAATATTTTATGTCCCCCACAATAGCCAGAAAAATCGTACAAGAATCTCGAATCGTTATTGATTTATTTCAGCAAAAAATCCAGTCACGCGTATATCTGTCAAAAAATTCTTGAATATTTATTGAGCGATAATTTTTTATGAGAAAAAAAATGAAACAATGAGAGCTCACTCAATTTTGACTCGTGCCAAAAGCTTGATTACTCGACGGGACGATTTCTCCCGCAGTCTTGATGAGCGAGCGCCCCAGAACAGAGAAGCTTTTCCGGGCTCGTTCACTCGTGACGGCGTAAGAGCGAAAGCGCGAGAGATTCGAAGCGCGAAACTCAGTTCCGTTCATCCATCGTCTGTCTTATGCTCTCTCGTTCCACGAGCTTAAATTTTCTTTTCATCTTCGCTCCGAGAAATTTTGTCTTGGGTTCTACGAAAGCACGAAAAAGGAGAGAAAGAGGAAACACGGGCATTAGTTTGACAGTAACTCGAGCCAAGCGGCATCTCACACCGATTAGTTGAGGATTATTCGAGGGTCTGATCTTACCAGATGCATCGCATTTCGCTAGCAAATCGCTCGAGAAACGCGACATCGAATATAACCAGGTACATGAGCCTGTGTACGGATAAAACCGAGTGTATAACAGCGACGCTCACGAGAATGACTATACTGTGCAGTTTGTACAACCGAGCGATGCCCTGACGTGCGACACGATGCACCGAATCAATTACTCGTACAACATGCACGCACACCCGAGTATCCTCTGCGCGTTGAGGCTACTTCCTAACACGTGGTCGTCGGAGTTTATTTTAGAGACTCCACTCTATACCTTAAAAAAATTATCCACGGGATGAAAAAAAGTATTCAAATTCTTCAAGAAAAAAATTTCATTATTTTTAGTATCTGTAAGTGTCAAGCTCAAAAAAATATTGGAGTTTTTTATTGATAAGTTTTGATATTTGCTTTCATTTTATATTGAGTTATATGCGATTTTTTGTATTTATTATTAATATAGTATTATTGGTACTATTAGTATTAGAGGTGGCGTGAAAAATTGCCCAGATACAAGAGGGTAATGTTGAAAAAGCTCCGAGAATAATGCCCGTGGTCTCGCATGCATTTGTGTCTTGGGAAACTAGGAAGGAGGAGACCAAACAGACCGGAACGTAACGCCGAGAGTCGTTAGTTACAGGCTCCGTGGGAAGGAAGCAAGCTCTTCGATAAGAAGAAGGTCGTGCGGTCCGTAAAGGTTATCTTCTGAGCTGTAAACTCCCCAGAAGAAACAACCCTGCTCCAGTAGCGAGAAGAAAAAAAATCCTCCTCAATCCTAATTTTTGTCTCGGATCTCAAAGAGCAAGAAACAAATTTTCCTTAAAAAATTAGATCTCACAGTGAAAAAAATGAGCAAGAACGAAGCAGCGGAACATATAGAACTAAATTATGAAATAAATGAGGCAAAAATTTGTAGAAGAAAGAAAAAACGAGGGAGGGCATAAATCCTAGCCACGCGAGGATTTCCGCGAAAGCGTTTTAGTCCCTCGGGACTTCCGGTTATAACTGTAGAGGCGGTTTTGCTTGAGGAAGAGAGAAAGAGAGATGGAAGAGGGTCGGGGATGAAGGGTGGTTCTGGGCTTGCGCGTATATAAACGGTAATTAACGTCGTTTAGACGCGAACGGCTACTGTTTGTCCTGGGAATTAATGGCTTAATAAGTGGGCACCTACCCCTTCCCTATGCGCCTTATTCCCTCGACTCGCCGTACCGAATCCCTTCTCCGGCGAGTTGCACAACCAAATCCGATCCACACTAAATCTTGGCAAGAAGCGAGCACTGTTATTTGCATCGGTAATTTAGTTAGTTGGAAGTTGGTTGACTAGTTGGCGGTGCCGCGAGTGCTTCTCGTACTCTTACATCGCAACTAATACCACGAGGAAAACGTTACACCCGGGTGGAGAATTATATGACGTTAGAGGTGGCTCGTGCCATCCAACGGATACAAAGTGGTATTGTCGAGGGTTGAAAGTTGTGCGTCGAACGGGGATCGCTGGAGGAGCGGCCGGAGCGAATAGCCAGCTTTCTACCGAAAGCTTTCGACTTTGCCGGGAATCAGCACAGAAACGAAAGAGAAAGCGGCCAACGGGGCAAGACGGAAGCGCTATACGGGAGCAAAGCTTCTCTAAATCCGCCGCCTTTCCCGTGCATCGGGCAACCTCTCACCCCCGGGAAAACTCGCAGTTTGTTAACTCGTTCGACCGAATGGCAGATACGAACGGGTCAGAATGTCAACGCTTCTGAGGCTTCAAGTATAATGGACCATCTATAGATATATACGTAATAGCTCTTTGCACAATAAAAATTGTACATATTATTATATGAAGGCAAAAAGTACTGAGGAAGAAATATTTGGAATCATGATAAATGGTTATATTTATTAATAAAAATAAGTTCATAGCAGATGAATTGTGTTTGATAAAAGTGATAATGTATACCAAAGTATAATAATTTAATCAAACAATATTTCATTTGAGAAAGTAAAAGTTGGCAATTCGCATGTTCTATTATCTATACTAGAGATTTTTTTAAAAACCGAACGTGTGTTCTGATCATATTTATCATGCGCGTGCTTCCACGTATACCGCCATTCCTGCTCTTTTTCCTCGCCGCTGCATTCCGCTTTTATTTGACGAGAGCATTATTTGGTTTACAATGGAGCGGTGGAACAAGGAGTCGGGCACGAGCAACGCACACTAGGATCCACATTTGTTCGTTGAATGGACGAGGGAGGCATAGCGAAAAGGCGTGCCGGAGAGAGAGAAATGAGAGAGAGAGGGAGAGAAGAGATACGATGAGAAAATGGAAGGGATGTATCCAACGCGATTATGGACGCACCGCGGAGCAAGCAGCAAGAGCTGCTAACGTTTGAGCTCACCGAGGCGAACCTCTGAATATCCCGGTTACGTGTGCGTATAACCGGTAATATTTCGTAGTCCGACCAGCTCGACAATTCTATCGGCCCGACGGACGAAGCGCGCCCACAGCCCTCTCACCCTTTGCCTCTATCCCTTTATCTCTACTCTCTTTCTTCTCCCATCCACCTTTCCATGCTTTCTGCAAACTATATATTTCTTTCCCTATTTTCTCTCTTTTCCAACCCTATCCGTTTTACCTTACCAACGATAACTCCCCATCATACTTCGTGATATAAAACCTGTTCTCGCCCATTCTTTTATATTTTATTCACTTCCTTTTTCTCTCTCTCTTTATTTCCACTATCTATCTATTTCTCTCCGTCAGCATTCATCGAACTTTTTCGGACAATTTTTTTCTATTGTCGTTTCGATACGATGGAACATTTTTACAAATTTTTTTCGGTTCGGGTGTTTCATTCAGATGAAAAATTCGCTTTGAAGATCTTCTTTTGCACGGTATTTCTTTACATCGCCACATTCAGGATGTATATGGGCGACATTTTTAAAACCGTAAAAATGAGAGAGTAAGATTTTGTCATATAAAATCCAAATGCGTTGATAAACTTTTGTGCCATATAACACGATGCATCAACATCAAAGGGCTTATGGCGTAAATGCGAAATTCAAAATTCGCCGATTCGTAATGAATAAATTACTTTTCATCAGGGATTGCACAGTTTGGAAGATATTGAGATTTAATGAAAATTTGAGTACGTTACCAAAGTTACCATGATCAGAATTTACTTCTGTAGAATTAGAGTCAGTGGAAACTTACCTGAAACATAATAAAAAAACGAAATTAGTGAACATTATTTATTAATAAAGTTCGAAAAAGTGAAAATTTTATATTTCTAAGCGATGTTGGATTTCAAAACGGAAATATATAAATAAGAAAATGGAAGTGAGTGGCAGTGCGAATTTGTTTAAGATTCGTCATGAGAGCATCAAGAGAGGGTTTTTGGTTTCATATCTCCAAGTTTCGAAGATGAATGGCGGAATGACTGTTTTCTTTCAGTGGGTTCTGCGTTCATGACTCTTCCAAGAGGCACAGACACAGGGCGGTCCCGGGCGTGTCGAGCCTTTAAATCATTTTCAGAGTCGCGCCAGACGTATGAAACCGATTTAGAGCACAGCCACACGCGTTTACGCGAGACGGGAAACCGCATCGTCGCTTATTCTCCGCACTGTCTTCGGGCAAACACCACCGGCATTTCCACTTAATTATCCTACATGAACGTGCACGTGACGTATCCGCACTTCGATATACGTGAATATCAGCTGTTACCTTTTCTCGAGAATACACAAACTCTCATTCATGTCAAAAAATAGAAAATTAATCATCTTTCTGGATTTCCATATTAATTAATAAAACGAAAATATAAATAATCCGAACCATCGCAATAATTTTATTAATCTCGAATAATAATTTCTAAAATTAATACAACAAAAGATATTTTTAAAGATACATTTTTTAAGCTAAAAATAAATATGTGCACGCAAGTTAAATAAGGTAAAAACATTTTTTCGCATAGGTATCCAGCTGGATTCTCAGCGAAGTAAAATCGTGAATTCATACAAGGAAGTAAATCAAGCTTCCGAGTATAAACTTTTGTGGAATGCTCGAAGAAATCTTTCTCGAAGCTCCAGCTTCAGAAAAACTTTTTTTTCTTAGAATGGTATTTGATCCATTACAGCATCCTGGCTTCGAAGCTATGCGTTTGCATAACGACAGAAACTCGGTAGAATGCGTTCAAATATCTTCTGTGTATGTTGTCGAAAATATTCATTGCACTAGTACACAAAGCTTCGAGGAGGTAAGAAAAAGAAACATCAGAATGACGAAAGGGATGTGCAACAAGTATACTTCGAAAAGCTCGTTAAGCACAGATTCCTATACAAAAATGTACACTAGAGATAACAAGAAAATATTTCTTCCTCCAAAATTAAGGTAAAAATATATGCCTATGATAAATTGGAGATGTGTGTATATTTTGGAATAAATCTAATAAAATACGCGAAAAATGTTAAATTAGCTCGGTTTATCCTGGTTTTTAACGCCATAAATTGCACATCGAGAAAGAAAAAAAATGTGAAGAGACCCAGAAGCAAAAATCTCTCACTTGGAAAATCCAACACCGTTTTTTGCGGACAGAATACTTTTCCAGTGACCAACCATTCAGGCTCTCTCGCTTCGCACCCGCTCTTCTCTATACACTCAGGTACACATCTTTTCTTCTGTCTCCCCATTTTCCGAGAGCCAGCGGTTTTTCCTCGAGCTTTTTTCTCACGCAGGTGTAAAGCGACGTCTGCTCGTTTTCAACGCTCTCGAGGACTTCCGTACCATTGAACTGGTGAAATGGTAAAAAAATACACATATGAGATCGCGTAAGTACCTGGCACTTTCGTATGTATGAACATTTTTTTCCCAAAATGCGCAAATACGATGAAAAATTCGCACTTTTGGTTTTTTCAAAATTTTTTTGAAGTCCTCCATTTCTTTTTTATATCCATCGAAACTGACTGTCGATGCTTTCTTGGATAACATAGATTCGACCAGAGCGTTAAGGCAGAAGAATGGTAAGTTATGGCTGCACGTGACAGTTGCCCGGAGCGCTCCAACTCGAGACCGATTCAATTCCGTAGAGGTTCTCCGTTTCACCAACTTTCGGTTTGAGTACATCAACACTGATGACTCGTGTACATGCACGATAACTCTCACACGCTGGTCCGTTTTCTTGGGCATTCGTGTGCAAGATATTCTCGCAAGACCTTACGTAAGCCAAGGTTCGCGATTTTTCTTGCGCGCCCTTCGATAACTCGCCGGATATAAAGCGAGCCAAGTGGCGCTCTTCGAAGCTCCGAAGCTCGTTCGTCTCGACGTCTCCTCGCCGCACTTTCTCACCGATCGGGACAAGATCCGCGACTCTATTCCATCG
Source organism: Cremastinae sp. B BG-2022a (assembly GCA_030522605.1). Classification (NCBI taxonomy): domain Eukaryota; kingdom Metazoa; phylum Arthropoda; class Insecta; order Hymenoptera; family Ichneumonidae; species Cremastinae sp. B BG-2022a. Next base: position 4,005 of record JAPYYX010000446.1, on the reverse strand, counting down.
AGACGTCGATAAATATTCACAACTATCCACGCTCAACTTGCTGATCTATACACAAGAAAGTCTCCTAGGACTGGGCGAAAAAAGTCGATATAAAAACTTACGATCTTTTTTAAGCTTCTTTCCCTTTTTTTTATCCCGGAATAATGGAAGCAAGAAAAAAGTGCCGATCGATATTGGCTGAAACGCCGAGAATACCCTTACAAAAAATTAACTAGACACTCCATGAAAGATTAATTTATTTCCTTCAGCCATTCGGCTTGTTTAAGAAATATTTATAAATCTCCGTTTCGAGAAGTTACGTTAATAGCTGTTTCTAAAGCAACGTGCACATTTTTTCACACAAAATTGCGATGTGAAATATCGAATCGAGAATTCCACTCGAAAATGGACTCGAGCGAGGGTTCCAGAGGACTTTTACCTTTTTTCAAAGTTCAAATCCTCGAAATTCTTCGGGAATTTAAGGGTCGGAGAAACAGCGAGTGTCGTGGTCGTGAATTTTTTTTTTTTAGTATCGAATACGGTACGGAAGGAAAAGTTTAGCGAGGCAAAGTGAATGCCGCTAATGAGAAAATATGATACCGCGAAGAAAGTCGTGAGGGGAATATCTGAAAGGACCCGGCTGAGTGGAAGGAGAAGTCTCTGTCTGTGGAAAAGGAAGCGCGCGGAGGAGGCGCGCTCTTCACGTAAAATTCCCGAGATACCAATTAGAGGAGAATATAACCGGGCTGAGAGCGATACAACGTTTCACACTCTCTCGATCCTCTTTCACGACGAATACCCTCTGGCCCTTTTGCCTCAGGGTTACCCCGTGGTTTTACACTCCAATAGAATACCACGCTCTTGCGCACAGACTTCTCGTCTCGAACTCGTCTCCTGCCATTCCACGCTCACCCTCAGCCATTATTTTCCCGAGCACCGCTGGAGAGACGTGCGCGCCCCGCGAGTATTGGGAATAATAGCGAGAACCTACCCCCTGATTAAAATCGTAATGCAATATACGTGTAATGCGAAGGAAAGGCGGAAAGTGCGAGAGGAAGGAAAATGGATATCTGAAAAGTCGAGGCACGGTCGAGCTGACTTTTCCGAAACTTTGAAATTTCGATCAAGAAAACACCGAAAATAATTCATTGAACATTTCTCTACGTTTGTTTTTGAGAAATTTTTATAATTATTAAAAACTGTGAATTTACAGACAGCTTTGCAAAATCATCAAGAATATGTAAGAGTTATAATTTTTGAGAAATAATATAGCTCTAATTAAATTCTTAGTCAATATATATTTCATGTTGATACATTTGTCTTGTTCCTCGGAAGGACAACCATCGACTGCTCGTTACAGGACAATAACGAGAGTCCAACCTTTTCTCCCACCATGTTCCGAATTCAAAAATCGTCGCTATGCTCCATGTACATACTCTCACAAATAAATGGCGTTTGAAAATAATCATTTTCTAATTCAATACATTTTGCAATTATTTTTGTCGTCATTATCGATCACTTTCGTAAATTTCGATATAAATTCACGGTTTTTGCCAAAAGAATAGCCTTTGAAAGTATTTATTCCTCAATTAACTTTTTTTCAAATATCTCTGTAATAACATCCAATCGCATGAAAAATAGTCGCAAATTCTTGGTCAAGATTGCCTTTTCCATTTAAAAATCATCGTCTATAAATCAGGGTATTCTCGTATACTCCCTCATTATCGCACGAAATGAAAAATGATTAGCAATAATTCAGGTTTATCGGACGAGGAGCGTATGCAACGATTCCCCGTGTCAACAGAACTTTATTGCTAATGACTTTTTTCCGTGCACTTTAATAACCGGTAAAAAGAGGAAAAAAAAGAACAATTCGTATTAATACCCGGCAGAAGAATAATGGGACTGGTAATACAGTTTTAAGCCGTTCAATAAAACAAGACGATTCTTCCGACTTCGGGATAAAAATTGGGTCTATTTTTCAACATGAGCTCGGAGCGGAGAAAAACTAAATTTAAAAAAAAGAAATAATAATAAGCTGAAAATCGTCAATAATTTCATTTCTACCCCGTTTTTATTTTGTCAGAAAAAAAATAATAAAAGGGGGTAAGCGTCATTTCATCAAGGGTCAAAGTGTCATTTGGCTTTAAAAAATTTCGCATCCTCTTTGTCACGGGGGTCTCCGGTACAGGCTATTTCATATTGTACGCGCAGGAACCGCAGTTTTCATGAATATTCACACTTATTACACGCGAGATTCGTAAAGGGGGTGAGAATTTCGTTCCGCCATGCTCGTTCACTGTTTTCAAATGAACCGTGGCTTTTTCGTACTTTGTTCCCTTTCTCTTTCATCGTTCCATAATATACGGTACTGTGGTACGTGCGTGAATGCGAGAATGAACGCGGAGCGAGGGTAAAATCGTGAATGCCGCGTTGCGGTGAAAAGAGTCGAGTTCCCGCGACATTTCAGTCACTCGTTCACTCTCCCCTGCGTTCATTCCCTGTTATTAACTGGCGAAGATAGGGATGAGAGGAAGAGAGCGGGAACGGGAGCTGACCAGTGGCCAAAACCTCGAATTTTGTATACGCAAATATGTTTCGACGCAGACGCGTACAAAAGAGGAGCTCTTGAAAGTTAACACCGTTCTTCATCCCCCCGTTCAATTTCCTTCCCTTTGACTATAACATATTATTATTGTGCAAATAAATTCGGCTATACAATTTTAGAAAAAAAAGAAAAAGATTAATATGCTGCTGGATTTCTGATTTGTCCGAGTTTGTTTGAGTTTCGTTCGAAATGATCGAGAAAACCATCCCAAGTCCCTTTTCAACAGAAACGCTCACTCACTCGACCCTTCGTCAACGAAAGTTTCGCTTTGCTTGCTATTTTCAGCCTGCGGTCTCTTCCTCACTCCTCTTTTTCTTTACTTTCTAGCTACTCGTCTGTCCAGTTCACAAACTACCCCGCTTCGATGACAGTGACACATCGCCCTTTGCTGCAGACTCTCCGCAAGAAAGGGAGAAAGTGAAAGCAAGCGAAAGTAAGAAGGGGGCGAAATCCGTCAATTAAAAAATCTCGATAATGAATGAGACCCCCTATATGTATAAAATCACACACATATTTAATAACTAAAAAGAGCATTTTAATTAATATTTCTTTCTCTCTCAAGCGAGATAAAAGATCGCGTAACTAGAATAAATATAATGAAATTTAAAAAATGCAATTAGTTCAATCAATTAAAAAAACTTCACGGAAAAAGTCTCTCTGGAAATAATCGCTGATTAACTTTTTTGCACGAATAAAATACTGTCCATTATTTTACTTTCTACTCTAAATGTTTATCAATCTAAAGCGGAGAGAGTGAGAGAGAATTATATGTGAATGCATGTACAGGTATAGAAGAGCCTTCGCGTCAGGGGGATGTAATTAACGCGGCTAGCTAGCGGCACGAGACTGACGTATCTATCTTGCTGGGCTGACGTAGTAAAGGGGTCGCGCTCACTGGCTCCTATATACTCGATGCGCACTGTGACGTATATATTTTACGTTCCGTATGTATGAACGTGTGTACGCGTAATGTGTGTATACGTTAATACTGAGGGATATATCTCTGTTCTCTCTCGTAATCCGTGCGGGGTCCCCAATCGTGCGGACATGAGCCAAAGGGCTGTGACTTTCGTGTACAGGCCCTATACGCTCTCACCCCATCGCCACCCCTGCACACTCATGGCCTTTACCGCATACTTCGAATCCATCTTTCTTCCAAGCAAACGTCACGTCACTTTTGTTCCGCGGTTCAAAGGAATCCTTAATTAAGACGCATTTTCCGTCCAATATTTCAGGACGGCGACGGGAGAAAAAATTACAGACGTTGAGAGTAAGAATTATTTGTTTACAAAATCGTATGTTTATATTGAGAGAAGTGAGTATACATTAGGGTGGGTCAAAAAAATCGAATAATTTATTTTTGACTTTATACTCTGAAAAATAGGTTCGTAGACACCTAAAAAGAATTCTCTCCAAGT
>JAPYYX010000445.1:0-86915 GCA_030522605.1 Cremastinae sp. B BG-2022a | reverse complement strand
TAAATTTTCAAACTTAAATAATAACAACAAAAATGAAGCAACAAAGAGCAATCTTTATAAAACACGTTTGCTAGCTCAAGACCTCGTATTTTTTCGAACCCTCGGTCGTTAAAAAAATCGAATCATTTTTAGTAATTTTTTTTTGTCCAATGAATTATTTTATTTTTACTCGAAAATAACGAGGCAACTTATTTATTAAGAATACATTCAAGATACGCACTTTCAAATTTAAATATAAACAACAAAAATGAAGCATAAAAAATTAATCGTAAAAAAAACAAGACCTCCATAAAGAGAATTCTGTTCTTGATGATGAATTATCGTTGAGAAGAATAATAAAAATAACGGAAATTCGGTTGGGAGTTTGCCACGGGAAGGGAAACGAGAAAAGCAAAACAAAAGCAGCATTTGTTGTAACAGTAACGTGCTTGTAAAAGAATGAGGCACAGTGACGCGATCTATACACGTATGTGTATTGTGTATTCTATACATATACGGATAAGAATGCATATATGTATTTACAGTCTCTTCCTGGACCGTCTTGTACTCCCGCGAGCCTCCTGTTCTTCGGATACATTTTTTCATCGTTGGGAGACAAGATCGTCTTTTGTTGAGACGCTTTTAGTCAGCAACGGCACAGAAAATGACAGAGAAATAACTAAAATAATGAAAAGCCGAGAAGGTTGAAAAACCATAAATGAATTATAATCATACTTTTTGTTTTTGTTCCCTCTCTATTGAACGTTTGCCCTTTGTTTCCTAAAAAATGTTAATGCTTCTTCCAAAAAAATAAAATACAAAAGTATATTTTTTTTGTGCGAAGCTCCAATGTCGTATCCACCCACGATCCTTCCAAATTCGGTCACGCACGCGTATTCCAATTATAGAGATGTTGGCGGTAACAATGAAGACTCAAAAATAATAATATTGTCTAAAAGTTGATTCCAAAGTTTATTTATTCTTGTCTTATTGTCTATAATTGTAATTATTTTTCCGAGTTACTGCATTGAGCTTTATGTATAGATGCGGAGAAAAATAATTTTCGGAGCAGACACGATATGAGGCAAACGCTGTGACGCACACTCGTCTAGCGATCGATCTAATTGATAAAAGAGAAAGAGAGAGCTCGTTCCGTTCTTGAGTGCTCGAGGGAGATGATTGAGTGCGAATGAAATTGCGTCCTCGAGTGCACCAATCGAGACAAATGCGACGATCCCGTCTCGAGGTCGAACGAGAAAGACGGACAAGACCGTGTGTACATAAAATCGACGACACTATTCTTGAACTGCTCCGATTTTGTATATTTTATAGCCAGTTATTTAATTTTATTCATGAAATCGTATTTTTTCTTTCTCTCGCGCGACACTTTAAAAAATCGGATGTAAATGAAAAAAATTCAAAAAACTAAAATATATTGTTTAACGTTAGAGTCAAATTGAGCTCCCTGCATCCGCTCTTTATTTTGCGAGTTATTAAAAGTTACGAGATCGTCGTGGAGGCCCGAATAAAAAAGTTTCAAGAGCCTCGTCGCTCTCGTTATCGCGAAAAAAATGTAAATATATGCATGGATACGACGTAACTGCATACACACGAGAAAGGGAAGAAATGTTCCACGATTCAATTGAGCCTCGAGAGAACGGCGACTGCAATAATTACACATTTAATTGTCGCAAACTGTCGAGAGCCTTGTCTGGTGCAAAACACAATGCGAACACCATCCGCCGAAATGTTTCTTCTTATCTCGATTCAGCGTGACACGAAAGATCCTTTTCACGTGAATCAAAATATTCTATTTATAGGATATATTTTTTTCATTGTTTTCAATCTGTACAACACCGCTTTCACTTCTAGAGGGTGTTCCAGAAATTTGTGACACTAATTAAGCCACACGAAATGACTTCTGGCAACATTTTTTTTTGAAAGTATAAACTGCTGAGAAATTTCGAACTGTGAAAACTTAATCGATGAGGAGCGTTGAGGTCTGTCGATGGACAGGTACTAATTAAGTCGAGTTTAACGATTCTTAAATTATCGTAGATGCATCGCAATGAAAAATGGTTCTAGATTTTTTGATGCAGAGGCTTGTCCTCAATCCAATTTCAATGGTATCGATGGACATTTTTGTAACACCCGGTATATGCTCTCCCGGGCTTCTTACATATGCGACGATCGCTAGTTGGCTCGTTCGAGCCTTCGTAACCCAGCGAGGACGTTGCCCCCAAGGGCCGTTCGATAACTACGAAAGATCTGCTCTGTACCTACAAATATGACGTACCTATTTATCGACGCGTGTGCTTGGATCGAACTCAACAAGTACACAATTAATGTACTAAATATGAACGTTTCAAAGTTTCGGTGAAAAATTTAAAAAATTTTCAAAAACTCCAATTTATGATTAAAAAAGAACCAACAAGTGGCTTTAAAAATAGAAAATATTCGAAACCCACTTTCAATAGCTCAAAAAAAATTTTTTATAGTCTAGTTCAACATATTTTTTCTTCGAGAAAATCAAAAATGTCGCACTTCAAAAAAAAATTCAAGTTAAGGTCAAGACAAAACGGTGAAACAAAAAAATTTTGATTTTTATATTTTTTTCGAAAACTAAATTCCAAAACGAAGAAAATAGCCACCGGACAAACGTGATTACGATTATTTAATCAGGAGATATGAATATTGGAAAATTACCATGTCGTTATTTTTTTTCGATTTTCCAAACTTTATAATTCCAAGGCTTTTGAAAATTAAGGACTCAGAATACCAGGATTAGGTATACTTTGATACGTAGAAAAACATATAAAAAATTCAACTAAATAAGAAATTACAATTTTTAAAAATCGGTGATTCGACATGGAATGACCCATATACTTATTAAAATAAAATATGTTGAAAACTTTTATATTTTATCACGAAGAGGTCTGTAACAATAAAAGTCAAACCGGACGGCCAATTGCTTACAAAATGTTTCTTTCAAAGAATAGAAATTATTTTAGTTTGTTTAATTCGTTTTGTAAAAATGACCAATTTATTAAATATGAAAAAAAATGTTTCAGAATCGTCATATTACAATTACAACGTAGCACCGGTACGTGATGAATTGCTGCACGAGTTCCGGAGTGTCGATATTGAGGATGGAATTCTCTCAAGGCGACGTCGGTCCACAGGCAAAGAACCCGAAGATACTGCGAGTCCGGACCCGGTGATGAAGACCGAGACGAGCTCGGCAACGGTCGCTTACTCGACAGACAAATTGACCTCGCCTGGTACGACGATGAAACCGATCGTGCCGACGACCGTGGCCGCTAACATTACCCTCAATATGAATACATCCAAAACGGCTACGAAAAACACGACGATCATTGTCTCCAATCCGATGCCAGCCAATCAACCGGTTCGTTACTTTTTCATGTTTCGCCTCAGTATTTTTTTATTTCGTATTCACTGGTAATTTTTCCTTTACATTTATTTATCCAACTTTTCATTTTATATCTGTTTTTTAGATACTTTTATTAAGTGAAAGTTTAAACTTGTAGAATTATGTACAAATTATTAACTTATTAAATACGGAAACATTGTTAAAAATAGTCGTAAGCAATACGAAATGTTAAGTAAAAACCAGTAGTTCTCACGCTTATACTTAGGTTGAAAAATATTTTGATAGAATAATTCATAAACATAAGATTGGTATTTGTTAATTTTTAGATTCATGTATGGGCAAATCAAACGCGATGGGCCAACACAACGCAGAAGACACCGTTGAATGAGACTGAGGGTGCAGCGATCACTGGTGTCGGAACGGAAAACAAAACCGAGGGGAAGGGCAGCGAGAAAGTGAATGATACAATGAGCAACAAGACCACAACGATGCAAACGAACAGCACAGGCGATGATATCGACGACATGAGGATTCCAAAATTCTCGGACGTCAACAACAGCACCCTCGTTCAAAACAATATAACGAAGACTCAGGAGGATACTCATCAGTATTATAATAGCACTTTTTTCGCTGACGAGAATGTCGCAAAATCGTACTGGGTCGATCTGGACAATCACCCAGATCGTCAAGTCAACGATTTGTTGAGTCAGAGCCACAGGAGGGCAGCTGTGAGTATTATTTTTCTATTTTTTCGTTCTTATCCAAAGTAACAAAATCATTCGTTTTCTCGATTATGGTAAAATTTTAAAATTACATTTTTTTTTCTATGTACTTGCGTTGATAAAGGAATGATGAATCAACGTGTAAAAGAATTGTTCAATTTTCAGACCGTCAAATTGAAGTTTGACTTTCCATTCTACGGGCACAAGGTTCGGAACATAACGATCGCAACCGGCGGCTTTTTGTACACAGGCGAATATGTGCACAGTTGGCTTGCTGCCACGCAGTACATTGCACCACTGATGGCTAACTTTGACACGCGTATGTCGAACGACAGCTGGGTCAAGTACGCGGACAACGGTGTGTAGTGGCAAACTTTTTCCACCAGTGTTATACGACTCAGATTTCTTGTAAATAAAAAAATAGATGTAAGCCAATAAATGGAGGTCTGAAGGTACGAGTTTTTGTTTTGTTTTTATTCGTAGGCACCGCATTCACGGTCGAATGGGAGAGCGTCATGCTACAGGATCGACCGGAAGCCGGGGGCTTCACCTTCCAGGCGACGTTACACGAGAACGGAAACATCGTCTTTGTCTACTCGAAGATTCCGTTGACTGTCGAGGCGATCGAAGATAGCGCACATCCTGTCAAAGTTGGTCTCAGCGATGCTTATATCATGGATCGAACTATTTTCTGTGAGCATGCATTTTTCTTTTAAATTTTTCATGCAGATCTTCCGATTGGAGGAAATGTTCAAACATTTTTTGCAGCTTTCTCCTTTCTTGTATTTTTCAATCTTTTTTTTCTACAGTCGTGCGTAGGAAAACGATATACGAGTATCATCGTTTAAACTTCAACCACCAGGAGATAAAGAACTGGACTGCAATTCATCTCAAGGCCCTGCCTACGTGTTTGCAAATGGACAACTGTAATGATTGCTTGACCAAAGTGCCTGGGTTCGAGTGCAAATGGTGTCCGGACTTGAAGCAGTGCAGCACGGGGACATTCAGATTCAAGCAGGATTGGCTAGAGAAAGGATGTGAACAGAGAAACATTCAGAATAAAAACAGCTGTCCGGCCGCGTCGCCGAGACCCACCGAGAATTCAAGTCAAGATCAGTCGAATCGTGTGCACGCCGATGAGGTCTTGTCGGCAAGCGTCGATCAAAATAGTAAGGGTCCCACTGGTGCCAGTATTCTTGAACACAGTAAGTCAAATAACCTTTGCAGTCAAGTAAAATCTAAAAAATTTCTTACGTTTCTCTCTAACGAAAACTTTTTCGCATTCTCCCTTACAATGCCTCGGAATTGATCGAACAAATTTTTTAATTACAGCGGCTAGTCATATGAGCATGTCGGTCTCCGGAATAATTGGTATACTCCTCGTGGTTTCGCTGATCACCGGTCTTGCCGCCTGGGCTGGTTACGCTTATCGAAATCCTCATAGCGCTTCTGGACAAATGTTGATCAGGGTACGGAATTTGATTTATTAAATAATTTTTAAATTGATTTTTAATAGCAATTGAATCAGTTAATTTACTATTTTTGTGTTGACAAAAAAGACGAAATTAAATGAAAAAATCGATTTTGCAGTATCGACCAAGTCAATGGAGTTGGCGACGGGGAGAGGCACGATACACTGCCGCGACGATTCACATGTGATCAGATAGCGAATGCCAAGAATATGGATGTAACAAAGCGCAAGTTTTGCAGCTGAACGCTGAACCCATCAGCTCTGGAAGCTTATTATTATTATTTTTTTCTTTTTTCCATTACCGGATGACCCGTTATGTCAAGTTCCTCCAAGTCTGACATGTATTTTATCGGTGAAGAAGAGACAGGAGTCCTTTTTCCGTCGCGACATGGCGAGCCAGCGAATCGCAGATAATGCTGGAATCGGAACTCCGGATAATGGGAAAACACGTTTATATAAAAAATAATGAAATTCGTAACTTTTTCCTCAATTGATCGAGATCTGAACTTAAACCCAGCAACTGCACTCTGCACCGTTTTAAAACGAGTAAAACGTATTTGCCCATCACAAAATTCGTGGAATAATCATCAGAAGTCGATTCTTAATGAAATCACATGTGCCTTTATCTATTTCTCTGTTGCTTCGATTCTCGTCTTTAAAATGTAAATTCTACACTCCAAGTGCTGAGCAATGTGATATTTACAGAATGTCGTTGTGCACTTTGTTACATTTACGAAAATGAAAATCTCGTGTTTCTAAGCTAAATTTTTATCAATTTCATCGTTGAAGGTCGATCGAACTTGTTTTATATGTGTCTTAGATGTCAATTTTTGTGATCGTAAAAGATTTTTTTTTAATATCCAACGAATTATGTTTTACTGGGAGACATACGAATCATGTTTTTATGTCCGGTTAAAAAATTGTACATTGAGACTTGAAGAATTTGGACGTAACGACGATAACGTGTGTGCGAATCCAAGGACCACAGTACCGTATCGAAAAAAGAAGAAACGAAAGGAAACTTTACTATCAATAATGTAAATAGTAGTTTTTTAACACGATTATATAAATCATATGTACATTAAGTGGATCTATTCTCAAAGAGGTGCCTTTGACCGAATATTTTTGTCATTTTTTTCTCTATCGGTATACATTTTAAATCACAAATTTACAGATTTATAAAAACAGATAAACACGTAATTATTATTGAATTACCATACGATTGACATATCTAAATTATATACGAAAAAAGCAACACAAACGGAAGAGTACAAGCGAAGTAAATCTGTCCTCATGCGGTGCCTTTGTCAAAATTTTTCGATATGCATATACAGATCTAAATATATATTATATATATGAAATTATAAATATGATAAATATACGTTTATTCGTTTTCAAAGTCATAGTGTGGCATAATGTGCGAAATAATGCGATTAATGAATTTTTACATTGGAAAAATTCACGAATAGAGCGATATTTAGCTCTTGAGTGATAAAAAATTATTTAGCGCAATTTTTTTGCGTATGAAGAAAATTAAAGTATAATTATATTTGGATTCGCTGATTAGCATTTTATGTTGATCTTTGGTTCTTGAAGTAGAAAAGTGCAATCTTTGCTTTAGAAAACAAATCGAAATTCAAAAAATCATGTTACATGTCTTCATTAGATTCACATCGAAACTTTACAAAAATCTGATGCCGAGCTTCCTTTTTTATCAATCTTATTTTATTTCTCGTTTGTCAAAAAATCGATAATATCTGTCTTGTTTTTCATTTTTTTTTGTTTTTATGCATTGTTTCGAAGGACTCAAAAGTCACGCATTTCACGAGTAAATGGGAAGTTGAAACAATTTTTCTATAAGCTTTCTTCTTATTATTATTCTTATTATTATTATTATTATTACGATTGTAACCGTGAACGATTGATTTCATAGTTTGTGATAATAAATACTTTAATTACCGTAGGATGTAAAGAGCGTTATATATTTTAAACCTTTCCAATAGGGTCTCCATATTCCAATCCTTCACGCTCATTTATATATTTCTTGGTAATCGTATCGCTGCAGCGATTCCACTAGGTTTCGTTGAAAATTTACAGAAATATTCTCTAATGCCATATGCACATGTGTGTAAAATTTCAGAGGCTGTTACCGACTAAAAAACCAAGATATTTTTTCTTGAAAATCGTTATTTTTCGCAATCTTCCATAAGAGCCCGTGTTAAATATCGTGATTTTCAACAACGATATCTTTGATTTTTCGGCCAATGAAGCCTGTTGAAATTTTGCACACGTTATTATATGGAATCCAAGAAGCTTTGATTAGTTTTCTTAGAAAAATCCAATGAAAAGTAATTTTACGATTTTATTATATAAAAAATAAATTGTATGCGGGATCAACTTGAATTTTTAGTACATTTAGTGGAATTGCAATAATTTTTTTTAATGAACATATACTCTTGGAATTTGAAAAAACCTGGGAACGAAATTTCGATGCCCCAACCATCGATAGGACTACCTTAAATAAAATAAATTCTATATTCTTGACGAAAAGGATAAATAATAAAATTACCATGGACTTTTGGAAAGTTTCTGCACATATAAAAATGGAAAACTTGATTTATAACGATCAAAAATGCGACAGCACAGAATTTGTGCTAACTGGCTATGCAGTGCCCGCGCAAACCGACATGACATAACTATAGTTTCAGGATCACTCACTAGTGGCGTTAGTTCCTTGACACGAAACAGAAATGTGGGTGTGAAGCATTCTTTGTTTGTATGTGTATATGCTGAATGTGTGAAGCCGTCGTCGGAAAGCAGCTTTTTATTCGTAAACTTGGATTTTGAAATAAATGCAACTCTAAGAAAAAACAAACGAAATAATCGACACAATGAATAATTCAACTATTACCGATCAGTCCCTCATGGACAAGTCAATGCGCAGCGTTTTTGGTAAGTCGATAACGATTTCCGATTTACATTACATTCGTATCCTTATTTATGTTTAATATTCATTATTTATTTTCGCAGTTGGAAACATTCCATATGAAGCTACTGAAGAAAATTTGAAGGACATTTTTAGTGAAGTGGGACCGGTTTTATCATTCAAGTATGAACATTTTTTAAATAAATATTATCTGCTACAAAACTTAACCTTAAATTGTATTTATTAACATTTTGGAGCAATAGGTATTTATTAAATTTTTGCAATCATACATTCTTGATTCAAGTACAAAAATTATATAAATTTTACTTTATAAATTTTTATCTGACAAATAGTAAAGTGGAAAGATGTTTTATTCTCAGTCTCATCCTCTACAGAATTAAACTTGGAATTCGATAACTCAGTTTTTGTTAAAGAAATAGATAGTCAATCGTCTTAAGCATACCGTTTTATTTAACTAATGAATATGAACTTACTTTTTGTTCAACAGGTTAGTATTTGACCGAGAGACTGGAAAGCCCAAGGGTTATGGATTCTGTGAGTACAAAGATCAGGAAACGGCCCTCAGTGCCATGCGCAATTTGAATGGCTATGAAATTGGAGGTAGAACGCTCAGAGTTGACAATGCCTGCACAGAGAAAAGTCGGATGGAGATGCAGAGCTTGCTACAAGGACAGAATACTGAAAATCCATACGGTGAAGTTGTACAAGCGGACAAAGCTCCAGAGGCTATAAGCAAAGCAGTGGCCTCGCTTCCTCCCGAGCAAATGTTTGAATTGATGAAGCAGATGAAGCTTTGTGTACAAAATAATCCAAATGAGGCAAGACAGATGTTATTACAGAACCCGCAACTTGCTTATGCATTACTTCAGGCTCAAGTTGTTATGAGAATAGTGGATCCTCACACTGCAGTCAGTATGTTACACAAAGCCAATCCGATCCCTGGTCTTCTTGTTCCTTCCGAGAAGCCTACAGTTCATGGGATTCCAGCACGAATCGAGGAACCCTGGGCTCCCGTAAGGCCTGCGGCAGCTACAATTTCACAGCCACCACCTATTTTTGCTGGTAAATTAATATTTTATTTACAATGAATTATTTAAAACATCCCTACTTAAAAAAACTTTTCAGTTTCTTCAATCTTGACATAAGTACAGGAGTTGTTTTCCTAAAGACAACTGTGGAGTATCATTAATATTTGGTTTTGCTAAAATATCGGAGATGAAAATAAAATGCGACTATTTTCACTTATTGATCAGGTCAAGACGTTGATCTTCGAACTTTGGACAGACAAATGGATCCACGACTGGCAAGGATGGATCAAGATCTCAGAGGACCCCCTCCATCCGTACCTGCTCCAGTTGCTGCACCAACTTCAGTAGCACCTATAACTGTACCTGGAGGTCCCTTCAACTTACCTGAAACGTTAGTATCGTTTGGAAATATGCATTCTACGAAGCCCGAACACGTTTATTATTTAAAATACTTTATGCTCTTCTTTGCAGCGCTATTCCTGTGGAAGGATCTGAGAGGTTTTACGATGAATAATTTTAGGATGATCGCCAATAAATCAAATGATCTAATAATTTGTTCATGTTTTTAGCTTTGGTCGAGATCCGCGAGCTGACAGATTCACTCGAGATCCAAGAGATCCCCGAGAATCGAGGGCAACCATCGATCCAAGAATGAATAAAGCTAGCAGTGTGTATTCATATTTTATCATTCGCAATAACGATACGTTGCGCGAGTTTCCAATAGTTCAAAGAATCGCTCTGTTTATCTGAAATTGTCGAAATACATTTTTTTCAGTACCGACTCCAGTTCCTCCGGTAGCCGTGACGCGACCAGTTGCACCAGCCGTAGTTCCAGCTGTTACGGCCAGTACTGTAAATTCTACGATAACGGCTACTGCTCTTGCTGCGTCAAGTACTTCCGCAACATCAAGACTAATGGCAGGAATGTCCCCTGCAGGAAATATTCCAAGTGGTGCTACTGATCAAGAGAAGGTAATGTTGCTAAATTTCAATTAAATTTATTTGTTTCATAATTTTCAATGATTTTTTGAAGTACGAGTACATGTGATCAAATTAATGTCTAGTACAAAAAACATAATTTTTTTGTTGGCACAAATCTCAATTGTAAGTGGTTACATATTGATGTATCGTTAATATAAACTTTAAATTATAGGCTGCCCTCATAATGCAAGTACTGCAATTATCGGATGAGCAAATAGCTATGCTGCCACCGGAACAGAGGCAGAGCATTTTAGTTCTGAAGGAACAAATAGCCAAGAGCACGCAACGCTAATGACTGGTACAGCTTAGATATTATAACATGGAACGAAAATTAAATTTATTAACTACCGCATTCCATCTGGAGTGCGCCGTTGAAAATTTAGCGTTGCGTTGTCCTATCAAGCTTTGTACTTTAAACAATAAAAGAAACTTTTATAAACTGAAAAGAAAACATCACTGTTCCCTGTAAAAAAAAGAGGAAGAGCGTATAAAATTATCCTTTTTTTAGAAAGAAAAGCCTTATTTTGAATCCCCAATGACGCCAGGTCCGGTTTCCTTTGAAATGATTTGTTCAATAATCCGTTATTGAAGAAGCAGACCTTCATCGATGAGTGGTTGGTACAATAGTTCTGTACACTCTTTGTCAGTGTATACTTCGACGTCGTACATATTGGCAGCTTGTCCCTAATAATAAATTAACGTTCGATATCATTGTTTAAGTTGTAGAAAAATTGTAAAACTTGAGATGTGTTAGAATAGAAGCAGAAAATGAAAAAACTTTACGCGTTAAACTCAGTTTTGAAATAAATGGTATTCTCATATTTAGGTCGAAGAACGGTATTGCACAATCTGTTCGTACTTACATAGATTTTAAGATAAAACACTGACGAAGTATTGGTCGTGTTACGAGCGGCGTGCTCGTGAAGCTTTATTAGCGTCGCGATTCTTTGTTGGATTGTGCTGTAATCAACTTCAGGATTAGGTGTCACTTTGCTTAGTATGCATCGTAGAGCCATACAGGGAGCAATGAGCCACTCCTTTTTTAATACCCGCAATCTATGAAAGAAGAAAAAATTTAATATAATGTGCAATTAGGTAATATTTCGCTCAAGGAAAGCTGCATTGAACTTACTCTGAAGAATCTAGTTTCGTTTCGTTACCGTAATCAACGAAATGAACATTGTATATTTTCCTTCGCGTCGCCTCATCGAGTGTTCGGCTAAGCATCCTACATCTGTACCACTGGCCGTCCGTGAATTTTGCACACATTGGTGTACCTGGGAAACAAAGTGCAACATTTTTTAAGTTACTTCGTGATTACTAGTTTTCTATACATAGATGTACAAAATAATAAAATGTACTTTTGCTGATGTATGTTGCGACTGGTTGTTTGTCAGCCCATTTTTGCATATTTTTCATCATTTGTTCGTACATGTAACGTTGTCTTCTCATCTAAAATACATTGAACAAAGAATTTTACGTATACAATTGCTAGGATGTACCAAAAGGAAAGATACTAAGAATTTAGTTTTATGAGTATTCGTATCTGCATACCCTCGGATTTCCATTGCCCAAAAAATGCACGAAGAATTCGTCAGAAGCAACCCTGGAGAATTCGACTTTTACAACTTGAATGTTTTTTGGAATTTGGACATTTTTCCATGGCGGACTTGGATTATCAAACGGATCACTCAGAGATGTTGAATTGCTGCTAATTCCTCTTGGCAAGCTTTCCTTTCTTGCTCTTGTTTCCTTGTTACACGCTTTATTTATCTTTTCTTTCATGATTTCATGATAAACTTTTTTGTTAGTCTCGATTTCACTCTCTCCCGCATCACGTTCATATTGATTGTCCTCATTTCTTTGCCAAATACTGTTATCGCTCTGTACTTCGTTCTCATCTACACTATGATCTGGGTGGTTGTTATTTACATAGTGGTCACAGATCTCGATTATCTTGCATGTTTCGACACGGTTGCATTCGTGGACTTCTTTCTTATCTTTCATTAGATTCTGATTGTTTATTGCGCGGGGTTGATCTACATCATTATTATTAATGTATCCGTGGATTATGACATCTGCGCTAGAATCGGTCGCACCTTCTTCCTCATCGCTCGTGTTAACCAGGGTCAGAGGCAATTGAGGCTGTACATTCATGTACAAACATTCTCGAAGGTAAGTTATCAACTCACATCTTTTTGGATTTAGTAAAAGGATGGAAGCCTAAAATGGGAATGTATTACATTTTATAATCTGAATTCGATAAAGCAAGTAATTAATTACCACTAGATGGTCTATCTTTCGATCCTGCACGTAGACTTCGCATTTATTTTCGACTACCAATGAGTGTATTCGGTCTAAGTCGCGTGTTATCCACCTTCCGTCAACGGTATTCTGTAAAAACGATTATTCATGAATAATTCCTTGTATTTTTTACGTAAATTTAATTTCAATGACTTTTACCTACCGGTTTCAAACCTTGAATCACACATTTGGTACTTAGACGTGGAATATCTGTGAATATCAATTGCTTAGTCATCGTGCTCTTTTCACATTCTTCCACATTGCCGTAGTCAATAAATTCGACCTGAAAACAACATTGTTTATCTCTATCTCTGTACCTTTTAGCACGTTGAAACCAATTTAAAAAAAAATTAAATTATATTGAATTTTTTAATACCTCGATCATGTTATTCTCTGCTATTTTGCGCACTTGAGCTCGATACCATTTTTTGTTCGCGTGATACTGGGCAATGCACAAATCACCCTCTTTCCAGCTCACATTGTTCGATTTAATTTCCATATTGCTATATTTTTCTGTAAGCACCATCTCAATTTCACGCATCACATGAGCACCTTAAGAGATAATAAATAATTAGTCCATTGCAAATGAAGGGAGTAAATTCCCATTAATATAAATGTGTTGACAGAAAGTGCCCGAATGGTATTCTCCTATGTAAATATGATCGTTGTGCATTTATGAAAATATCATATAGATATAATATAAATTTTCAAACAGTATCACTTATGACCGAGTGTGTAGCAGCTTCTACACTTTGAGCCCTTCATTAAGATAGTATTTAAACGATTTGACAACGGTTCGATTTATGCAGGAGCTCGATTACTAAGGCACTTTTTTAAATTTTGAAAAATCCGGATCCGTATATCTCTATTAAAAAATATTATGTCGTAATAAGTGCAGAAAGTGGAAGCTTTTTGGCATACTTTGCTGGATGGAATAAAGATATAGACAGCCATCGTAGTCTAAATACGTGGGCACAGCTGAAAAGATATCTTCGGTAATGGGTGCAGGCGGCAGCCAGGAGCTAATTTTTTGATCGTTTGAAAGAGCGTCGTCAGAGAGAAGTGTACCATTGAGTGATGATGTGTCTAAAATTGAATCCTCGCTCTCTTCATTGCTCAAATCATTTTCGTGCAATGGACACGTTGCTTCATCACTCGAGTGATATCTGTGCAGTGGTAGGAATTTGTCCTCGGATTCAATGTTTTCCATTGATTCTTCATCAATGCTTTCGTTCTCATTCTCATCTTTTCCCCTCGACTTTGATTCTCTCTCCGTGTCGCCTTTTTTTTGATTGACCCGCAGCATCTTTCGTTTCAGTTCAATCGCAAGAACCCTCCAATTTTTGTTGTCGAACCTAAACACATAATCGTATTAGTAAATTAAATTGTGCCATCCAAATGTACGATATCGTCATATTTTGCGTAATTACGATCTATTCGGTACAGCAAGGCCCTCTTCTATCAGTATCCGTCTGACGGAAAT
The DNA here is from genome assembly GCA_030522605.1 of Cremastinae sp. B BG-2022a. Lineage (NCBI taxonomy): Eukaryota > Metazoa > Arthropoda > Insecta > Hymenoptera > Ichneumonidae > Cremastinae sp. B BG-2022a. The sequence goes on along the minus strand of JAPYYX010000445.1, from coordinate 72,606 downwards.
ATTCTCAGTTCGAGTGGGATCGAATGGACCAGGAATTACAGCTCTTTCAATCCAGAGTTCGATTTCAATGTCATCTGTCAATTCTCCCTAAATATGAACATATCAAATATGACATCAAAAACAAGAATAATATTCATAAAAATAAGTGGCCGGGAATTCGCATACTGTTGAGAGTATCGATGAGTTCCATTTGTACAAGCTTACCACTGTCGAAATGAAGAATTTGCAGCACTGGTTTGACATGATTGTGTCTTTGAGCTTGTCGCATGAACAGTCGAGCCACGTGGACGAGCCACCGCACGGAATAATTCCACCTAATTTTACTTTTATGGCGTACGTTGGAGTGTCCCAAAAATCTTCTCTCAACGTTTGCAGTTCGTTGATGGGCACGATTTCAGTGAATGACAAGTCGTAAAGATAAACTTCAACTTCATCGCTACTCGCGAATCGGATGATTTTACCGCGACAGTAAAAATGATCGCGCGCTGAATATACCACGCATTGATCGTTCATTTCCCAAGTTCCATGATTTACCAATTCTTGCTCACCGTAGAAAGCTTGCATTTCACGCATCATCTTTTCATATTTCTCTTTACTGTCCGAAAAGGCGACGAAAATAACATCAGGTGAAATGGCGCGGATAACCTCTACTTGTAACTTGAACAGATCATTTTTTTCCACCGTCAATCTCTCTTCGACGGTCGACATCGTGTTGCGCGTTGAATTCTTTGACTTCGTCATTTGCGATTTGCGCACATTGTTCTTGAGCTTGCTCAAATCTTCAGACGTGTTTGTTATAATGTCATCTTCACCAGACCTGTGAGAGTATTCATTCGTATAATGAATTAAAATTTATGATATCGATTAAATTAAATTACTCCAATAGATATGAATATGAAAATAATCGATGCAAATAAACATTTATAATTCATAAGAGCTTAATTCATAAACATTTTATCATAAACATTCATAAGAGCTTACCTAGGTCCGGTAGATATCGCAAATCCATTGCCGATCAATATTGTTCCGACATTCGTGAACGACGCAGGTATGTACAGCGATGCTTCATACGTTACTTCATTTTGTGAAAACGCTATCAAATTTAAGTGTTGGTCAAGTTTTTTCAGACAGTTTACAGCTTCATCGTTATTCACAGGTTTCAAATCTGCTAATGACACTTGGATAGCCTGTTCATTGGAATATCGATGATAAGTAGGAATATTGTTAATGTGAAGAATGTGTAGGTAGACCAGTAGAAGATCCTTTACCTGAGCAGGCGCGGTCATGAATTTATCATGCAGCACGCGGATGTCCTCAAATGCGACTTCTACTTGCGTTCCAAAATCGACTAACTTGACTTTGACCTTTCGTTGAACACCAAGCACGTCTTCGATAATACCACGATTCCAATTGTGATCGACAGAAACGGCGCAAGGTATGCCTACATTTCATTTTTTGCATCAGTATACGAGACACTATTTTGGCACTTTATTGTATAAAAGTTTCATTGCGCCTTTTTATTATTTTTATATATACGAAATGAGAATATTAAGTTTATAAATATCAAGCCTACCGGTTCCGGGAACATGAATGATTCCTTCTTCAGATTTGACACCAGTGTAGTGGACCTTCAAATCGTCCATCCACTTCTGTATCTGACGTCGATTTTCTGCCTGCAATCAGTTGTTTATCGTAAGACCATTGAGATCCTAATATAGAGATTTATAAATAATAAACTCCGGAAAGAACCTACTTTTTGAACAAAGATGCGGTCGAGAGATTGGATTTCGGTATGGATAATGTGGTAGAGCTCGTTGAGATTAAGCGTTTCGCAATAGAACCTCTTCATGGCACGTGGAGAAACTCTCTGCAATTGTAAAAATGGCATTATAAATACGTGCTATTAACTCGTGAGTGCAGCGAAATTTGCAAATAGCCAAACTCAGTCTATTCTGAAAGCGTGCATTCGTTTTTGCCAATTTGCGAAGTGTTCCATGCATCATCTGAAAAAATAAATGGTGACCGAAGAAAAAAAAACTTGAACGAAACCTACGATCAATTGATGAGGATTGTTGAAACAACCATGGCCTAAGAACATCAATCGGTCGCTAAGCGAGACACTAGGGGTTCCATTACTTGGGTTGTTCAATTCCACGTAATAAGTGTTTCCCTTGATACTGACGATTTGCATCTTTATATTTTTATTTGGTTCTCTGAAGTGTCAAAAGAGTCAAGAAAAATGCTTAGTGGTTGCAAAACAGATGCCATGCCAAAATACGTGTGCAAAATGTGTTTAATATAAATCTATGCTCACAAAAAGTCGATCATCGCTTGACGCACTCCGCTTTTCCAGGTACCATCTTTCGGTACGATTTCATTCAAGGCACAATTTATTACCGTCTGCTCTACCGTCATTGCTAATTTCGGAATTTTTCTTAAACATTCCTTCGGTACCAAGTACTCTATTTCTCCAGAGTCGATGTTGAATACTTCGAAAGTTTTTGTTCCATTGCTGTCTGCACTGATGTTGGTAACTCGACCACGATACCACTTGTTCTCGGATACTTTTTTCACCGCATAGAGACCATCTGAAATCGATTTCAATTCTAGATTCGTGAAACGATAACTATTACGCGATAACAGTCTAGTTTCCAAACGAAAAATCATAGCGGCAGACGGTAGCCAGATGAACAATTCCGATTAAGTTAAATAAATCTGGAAATTGTTGCGTTTATGGTAAAAAAATAATTTTTTTACCTTGTACCACTTCCTCCTCAATGCTAGCACCCACGTTCGATTCCAGGAGAGATGGTAAATGAGAGACGAACATGTCATTGCTCTCCGGATAAACGAAGAATTTTGCAGGATTGTATATGCAACAAACCTTCACTGAAACGGTATTGCCTAAAATTACAAAAAAATAAAGGATGAGTTTTTCTGTTTTTACATTTTTCGGTATTCCAAATTAAAATTGTTTGAAAAAATAATATTATAAAAATTCATTTTTTTATCATATTTACTATATTTTTTATTATATTATTATCTTTTTGTACACGTTTGCAATACGTCTTTACCTTCCTTCAAAGTTTGATCCTCCGCTTGACGATTCGACAACCGCTGAGCCACTGATTTTCTTTTTCTCGTCGTTTCCATTAAACTGGATTCGTCTGTGAGACCTGTCATATTTTCAAAAAATTATGTCATGAATTATCCATGTCATATTATTCTTCTTTGATAGAATGAATGAAAATTGATGTTACTATTCATTTCAACATCATCAAGAGGTTCCGGTTTGTAGCCGCATGGCAAACTGTGTTCGGGAGACAATGTGTACTCGCGAATTTTTGGTAAATCGAGCTGACAGTGATTTTCAATCGTTTGGATGATTTTCGAATCCCAGTCGAATCTGGAAAAAAAATTTTACGAAAAAAGATTGTATCATATTTCAGACTGTCTGACTATCGTCGTGCTATGGGGGTTTACAGACTATTAAAAACTCACGTTATATTTTCAATATCCAAAAATTCATTCTGTACGAGATGACACGGCGCATTCGCCAAATTCTCCATTTTTTGAACTATCTCTTCGAGATTGATTCTGCTGATGCAATTAATCGCGTTTGAAGAAATCTGAAGAGAAAAACAAATACAGATGGTATTAAATTTAAAATAAAAACTTTTCGATAAGTAGTTTTGGACGTGTGTAGTGCATACACTCTACCATTAAGGTAGGAGTCGCGTGAAAATTTTTCAGACAGGTATTATTTAAATTCTGCACAGGCCTTAATAATACTTAAATAAAAATGTAGGTATACAAAATTTCCAGACGTTTTATCATCCAGAAGTCGAGATATTGGTTTGTACAATTTATCTCTAATACACACATAGATTTTGAGATAAAAATAATTATGTATTTTTTTGTCAAACAGATTTTAAGATTAAAATAATTATTTTTATGTCAAAATCTAACTGGTCATTTTTTGAATCGAGCGTGAATAAAAATATTTTCCATTAGAACGTGTGTATTAGAGATTAATTTTAAAAATCAATATCTCGACTTCTGGATGATGAAACGTCTTAAAATTTGGTATGCATTTTTATTATCCATTTTAATTATTATACATTTTTAGTATTAAGTATTATGTGGGTCTATACAAAATTAAAAAAAATCTGTCTCACAAAATTCCACGCGACTCCCATTTTCATAGTACAAATTAAATGAAAGGGGATCTTTTGTTTGTGCGTGCCTCGTCTTTACAATGTTCACGTTCACTCTTATTCGTCGACACAGCTCGCGCACGATGCTTCACGAACAATGGTTGTGGTGGGCTGAGATATTACAATTCCCGTGCAAGATACTAATGCAATAGACGAATAAGGCCTTGATCGGATTATAAGCAGAAACAACGATTTTGCCCGGAATTTTGACGGATTTATTTCGCTATTCAATTTTTAAAAAGGAAAAAGAATAAAAAGGTTTTTATTCCTTTAAAAGAATTTAAAAAATGTGACTTAAATTCATGAGTTTTCGTGCATTATTTGGGTTCTCTCTGGTAGAAAAATGAACGGGATTGATCTTACTTAACCATGATACGAGAACTGTGATATTCAAGTTCTCTTTTTTTCGTACGAGGTGCGCTCAACAGGTCGTTGAGTTGACGTCCCTCCATATTTCATTCTGGAGACCTCGGATTAATTTTTTACAATTGTACCTTTGAAACTACAATTACACGAGGACCACGGCGTTGATCGTTTTAACAATTTTGTTTAATACGTGTGAGGAATTGGGCAGAGGTTGGCATATTAAAATTAGTATTCTTTGAGAATGAACAATCGACAAATTTACCATCAGTTCAGAGTGCAATTCGCTTTCCTTTAATTTGAGTTGCTCTTGAATTTCGTTAAGATTCCTGGTCAAGTAAACTTGCTGCTCGTACAACCGATCGATCAAGCGTTTCTCAGTGTTCTGCAGTACGCCGTGAAGATGCACGAAGTGTTTGTTGATTTGCCTCTCGACGACGTCCTTTGTTTGCATCTCTCCTGGAAAGCGCAGCAGCTTTTGGACTTTCTGAAACACGAATTAATTTTCAAAGATAATAATTTAACACCTCAAAAAAGAGCTCAAATCTTATTTTGTTTCGGACAAGGTACGAACGAATTACGAATTAATTTTCAACGATAATAATTCAACACTTTAAAAAGAGCCTTATTTTTATTTTGTTTCGGACAAGGTACAAACGAATAGACAACAAACGAACAATTTATAATAATGCTTATGCTAGATCCATTTCCATTGTTCGTATATCGACCTGAAATGAAATATGACCAATATTGAGATCCAATGTTGATTAAAATATCGAACGTGCATTGTATCGCCTTGGACAGAACGAAGCACCGATAAATAAAAAGTCTCGCGTGCAGGCACGATGACTTTTTCCCATGGATAGAATATTCGTTATCCCTGCTCGAGGATCTCGATGTTAATTTTCAATGCTACGAAAGACACTCGGCCTCGATAATATTTTCATTGAGCGTTACTTGTGATAATAATTGAGGCGTTCTCCAGGTGAATCGAGAGGATACCGGTGCGGTGAGTTTTTATTTAAGTCCGGAGAGAGATGCGACGCAGCGCGGCTGGTGAGAGGCCGGCTCGTCCAACGAGATAAACCGGGACAGCGGAGAGGTATCTCATTCCTTCGCGGTGGCATCTGAGAGAGACGGGATGTGACCTCAGCACAGCGGAGTTACGAACGTGCGATACGCCGATCGAGCGAGAGTAAAAGTGAGCCGAGGAAGACACGAGGCAAGACGAAGGCAGAAACGTTGTTGCGGCATAGGCAGTTGGGCGAAAACGACAGTAACGTCGAGTACTTCGCTTCTTGACTGCCGCGGCAGCGAGTTGATTGGAATGGCAGGGGATAAGACACAGCAAGAGGTGGCCTCCGTGTCCGTGTTCGTCGATCGGTATGACGGTCTATATGCTCAGTCTCTCTCGTTTCAACGAGCCGGTACCACGCGTTGGCTCTTCGTTCCTTTCGCTCGCTTCCTTCCTTCCTTTCCCCTTCGTTTGCCTCGCTCTTCGAAACCTCTTCCTCCATTCGACTTCGTCGTTATACTCCAGGTCGGGACTCGCCTGACGGAGATGTTCGGAAAAATATCGATGACCGGGTAGAAGATTTTCAAAGCGATCGGTCGTCTCACGAGTTCTGCTCTTTCTTTCATGTGCGAGAGGTGTAGATATTGCGTGTCAACGTAAAAGAAGAAAAGAGAGATTCGACGAGATGCGGACGAGGTTTCTTCACTCGGTTCTCGTCGTCGTGAGCGCGAAGATCCTTCTACCGCTGACCGGTGAGTATGTAATGAAAGTAAAAGGTACACAAAACCATACGAGTGTGCCACCAACTTCCAACTCATCGCGATCGAGAATATACGAGACTCCCAGCAATAGTTATCCTCATTCTGTTTGTCTAACCTCGGTTTTTAAGGTAATGTTTAATAAACTACACGAGTGTGAGAGGTACAGAATGAATTTGCTATTTTCTCAGAGATTTTTCATATTTTAGAAAAAAGAAGAGAATCACATTATTCTTTGATGGGAAGTGAACAACGTGGTTCTTTTTTCTTCGAAAATGGTTCATTTTTAGAGAAAATATCGCCTCAACCGGATATTCGCGGTAAAAAAGTCGAACGATTTTTATCGTCGAATGTAAAAATATTTTACTTCGACATAATTAACAATTAAAAATATAATGCTTTTTTTCATTTAAGAATCCAGGAGTTTGCATATTTTTGCGGAAATATTTGTCATACATAAAAATTTGCATAGAAAATCCCACGACGTTCATGAATATTTAGGTTTCATTCGAAAAATCGGGAAGTTTAAATCTTTCGGCAAAATTACTTTTACCATAAAGTTTAAATATGTTGCCAAAATGTACAAAAGTTTGAAAAAAAAAAATCCCAGACATCGCGAATGCGTCTACTCATCTTCATTTCATTCCGGTTGAATTCTACCTTTTTGTTCGTGGCTCGAATTTTCCTCTATTTTGGAATGCCATGATTACTGTTTTCCCTTACGTTTACCCGCTTTTCGTGCAAATTTCTCAAGAGACCCCAGTAAACATTCTCCAGTAGCTCCCCGGCGTGTTTATCCCTTTAGCAGCGATATCGTTCGCATATTTTAGTGTAAAGATCTTTATTCCGCTTATAATTGTCTCGGCTTAATTTCCATTTTCAAGGTCGGTACATGAAAGGCGGACCGAGAAACTTGTTAAAGGCAATTATTTTCGTTGGTTTTCGCACTTATTTATTGCAGGAAAATGAATGTCCCTTGCGAAATGTTGCCATTTTCCCTAATATTGTACTTCGCGGACTTCAATTTATCTCAAATGTTTGGATTCTCTCGCTCATTTACTGCCGTTCCGTCATTTATTTTCATTTTTTTTTGGTGTCTCCGCATCTAGCGTGGCCTTCAGTACATCGCGTTGTTACTTCATTCCTTTCCGAATTGCTCTTGTTCGCTTATCCGTCCGTCGGTTTCTCCGTCACCTCGCGCTGGGTATTGAAACGTTCCACTCGTCGATAATAAAATAATTTACCCAGTTTTCTTTTCTCTTCATTCTCACCCGTTGATCCCTCTGTTTTTTCTCCCCATCGTAGATTTCCATTATCCATTTTCTTTTTGTACGAAGCGTTAATTTATTTTTCTCCCTTCTGTACTGTTAAAAAAGATTTTTACGTTTCTTCACAATCCCGTTTTTTCCGTAATTTTTGCTATCACCGTTTCCTCAAGCCTTTGTATTTTCTTCTATCTTTTTTCCAAGTTATCTCTCCTTTTTCTGGTGGAAATGGAAATTACTTTTCACTTCCGCAATCCCTTCACCGATTACTTTCAGCCTTCTCGTTGCCTTTTTTCTCCCTCTCTGTCACTCCTCTTATTTCTGTTTCTTCTTTCTACTCATTTCCATATAATTTCCTCCTCCGCGATCGCGCTCGCTAGTCGCATTGTCGTCGCTACATTCGGCCCGTTATGCTTCTCTTTCATTCAAAAAGTTCAATTCTTCTTCAATGAAATTAATTCCGCTTCCAGTCTCTTCCTTCGACATTTCCTAATTGTTCCTTAGCGAATACTTTTTCATGTCCTATGTCCAACTTTATGATTACTCTCGCACCAATTATTCCACTCATGAACAACTAATATGTGATAATGTTTAAAAATTACAAATTATACAAATTTTACCTCATTGGACGGTACTCAGGAAAGTCCATCGGGGCATGGATCGATTAAATATTTATATGAGTAAAAGACAAATAAATTATCAACATAGCGAGCGATCCAAGCATTTTACGAATTCGTTTGCACAGCTGATGCAGCAGTTTTAAAAAAGAATTTCGAAATAATATGAAAAGAGAGGGCACCGCTTTGTTTACACAAAATCTCAATCTTTCTCCCAATAGAGCTCGATTTTGAAAGTCTTCATCTTTTGTCTCTTCCGTCTCTTGTTTCGTGACTTCGAGGTCCTTCCTTGTTTCGTTAATATACCGTTTCATTTTATTCCCTTTATTATTCCTGCTATCTCGCCCAGCTTCCGTTATTGAGGTGTATTTTCCCTCGAGCTCGATGAGTTCTGTCGTTTAGACACGTGAAAGGTAAAAAGAATCTCGCGAGTTGCGAGAAGCAGAAAATAAGTGTCAACAGCGCACTATCGGGAGGATCGATAAGTTTTGTTCGATCTTCATGAAAATATATTTTTCTGTCTATATCGAGGTAGGATTGTAGGAATGAAAATGGGTAAATTATACCTCTGATGAAAGATTACATAAAAAATGATGAGCAGTCAGTTTCACGTAGATCTAAAGGTGTATTACTGTTAACCGGACAAGCGGAAGCTTAACAGCTTATTTTCCGGGGATACGCCGGTTGATGAACAAAAATGAGATAACCGGCGTATTCAGCGTGCGTATATAGAAATGGTGCTTTGGAAAAATCCGATTCATTCGGGCTGTCGTAGCGGAAGCTGAGAGTGAGAGACTGATGTGGATATTCTTGAGAGTATCAGACAGCGCAGAGCCGTTTATAATCTCCGTTTATCCACGGTAAATTAGCCGCGAGCCCGTCTGCCGCTCATCTCGAGACGAAAGATCTCTGGAGGTGATCGGGAATCCTGTAGCGAACCGGCGGTAGCGTGGGGTAGTGTTAATTATACCGAGGCAAAGGTCGGGACACGCTCAAAGGGGGATTTGCTTTCGTTTTGCTTCAATATTCCGTAAGCCCCTGCGTTATCTAGCTGTTTAGTTATCTTGAGATATTAGCATTCCACGGGAAAACTGTTTTCCGTATAAGGAGAATAAATAGGAGAGGAACGGAAGACTCGTCGCTGGTGTGTACGTCTGTTGGCGGTAAAGGGGGGCTGGCTCTGCTGCAACTCGGAGACTATAGGGATCATCTCGGTGTACGACATCCAAGATCTTCCGAGAATCTGAGAACGCGACAACGGAATATAATCCTCTCGGTGCTTTTTCTACCGTTTTTAAATTCGGATGAGAGACGCGGGTCGCGATCCGATCGGGGCGGTGTACGCGGTGAGGATCGGTGAATGCGATATGGAAGCGCAGATCCGCGCGGCGGCTGCCAGCGAGGGCCTCTCTTTATCGCGAGGGATCGCTGTGTTCGTGTTCGAACAATTTGTATATATACTCTCTCTCTCTCTCTCTCTGCTTACGTCATAGGAACGCTCAACGGGAATAGGATCATCGCGTTGATCGGGTCTTTGATCCACTCACCGTCCGGAGAATCCCTTCGCCGTATCGAGTTAATTGAATACCGTAGCGTCCAGCGTTGACAGACCCGGCTGCGTCGGTCTTTAGCAAATCTCTGCGGTGCGAGCATCGGGATAGCTCGAGTTATACGCCGGAGAGCGTGTTATAGCGGTACGAGCTAGTCGAGCGTTTAGTACGCGTTCGTCTTATTGCGTTGTAATCAACGGCTTATCAAGGATCAATCGAATTGCATCGCTTGGCGCGGGAAATATCGCTCACGTGAGCATTTTGATGAGATCCTAACAACAGCGATTGACGGAGGTCCGCTATTTCCTTACCAAATAGAATCCTTGATCGGTAAATGCCAATTACCGAGGCATAGCGATTTAACGCGAGATGGACGCTGCTGTCGGATGCGGATAACGCTCGCGCCGAGTTTTCACTATGTTGAAAAAGAAACGAGAAAGATCTCGCGCTCACGGTTTCATCATAGTTCGCTCCGCTCCGCGAGAACTTCAAAGTTAATCCGAATAACAAATGGTTCAACTTTTTTTTTTTTTTTTTTTTAAAAGTGGACGAAATTTGATGCTCACATGGAAGAGAGTGGGGGAAGAAAGAACGGGGGTCGGTCGCTCTGAGCGATGGAGAGCGAGCTGCGCGTTCTTGTCGTTGATAGCACAGCTCGCTACTTCGGAATCTTTGATCGAAAAGCTCGCATGCCGTGATGGTTTTAGAAATCGCACCCTTCGGCATTCGGGCTAATTGAATCTGCGGGCGATAAGAGAGATGGAAAGAGAGAGAGCTGGGGTTGAGATGACGAGAGAATGAGGAGAGATGAGAGAATGCTTGCAAAGCGTATACATGGATTTAACGTCGTCCAATACAACGTTGGTGCTTTACCACCGTCCCATCCAGCGAGCACAGCGGGCGAAACCCGAACGATATCTGCATTCGTTTAGCTTGGGGCATTTCTGCATGCGCACGTTTGTATATACTTTATAATCGATAGAGAAGGAGAGAGAGAGAGAGAGAGAGAGAGAGAGAGAGAGAGAGAGAGAGAGAGAGAGGAATGGAGGATGCGAGGGGGTGGGCAGGATTTGCAAACACTTGCAAACATATGGCAGACAAACGTGGAGTTTGTTATAAACGCGGCATCGCATGCAAGGAGCAATACAGAGTGTACTCCGACACAAGCGTTTGCATAGAACCTATTTGCGGTGATGCTCATCCTGTTGATTCACCATCAGGTATACTGTTCGCAACGACGTGATCGTTCGCTCTTTTAATGGCGCCGAAACTATGAATTCTCTCATGAAACCAGAAACAAAACGCATGGATGTCAATTCCGGTGGTAGCTCCAAATCCGCCGAGTGAATAATGAAAATTGAATGAGCGACGCGCACTTTTTTCACTTCCCCAGGTTAACCCTGCGGTGACAAGCCCATCGTCGATGTTCTCTCAATCAGCCGGAGGTCAAAAATCGCTCGAATTAGCTGCCAGAGACAGAGATCCCGATTTTTCGATGATTTCTCTCTTTCCGCGCGCTCCCGTTCTCGTTTTTGATAATTATATGGATATACGCGCGCGCGAGTTTTCTTCGATACAGATTAATCGATTGAGAGCGAGGTCGAGAATGCGCGATTCAAGGCGATTCTCGTTCGATGTGGGATCTCGAGTGAAACGGCATCGTCGCCGTCTCCGAGAATGCAAAAGTATTCTCTGAGCGCGGAGAGAAAATTTGATAATTGATGTTACCGCGATTTTGATGAGCCATCCGCGATGGCCTCGAGGAAAAATCTGCTACAGCACTGTACGTCTTTCCGCCAGGCTCTCGTATTACGCAGTCCCGTCGATTTGGCTCATCCGAACGAGACTCTCGATTTGCGTTTAAGCTCTTCGTAATTGAATTTTCAAGAAGAAAATAAGGCAAGAATTTGATCGGCGCGTGGGTGCTGCGAAACATTCTTGCTCTCATCGATATATAGAGTCCGCTGTTCTCTACTTTTATTCCCCGTTAAACTTTATTTTCATTTCGCTCTCCTTTCCTTTCACTTGAGCTTTGATAAAATGATGCTGCACGAGGATTCTGCCCGTTTCTCCCGGATCGCTCATCTCGAGAGCTCCGAAATCGAGAGCTTTTTTCATTTCTCATGAAAAAAGCGAGCGAGCGAGCCGAAGCGGGGCGGTGTCCGCTTGTCTCCTATATTCTTCACTAGTTTCGTTACGATTAATTTACCGTCGCGATAAAATCTCGTTATTGAGAAATAACGGAAACTCGCTGGGCGCGCGTTGCATTTCGAAGCTTTTCGGGGAGCACACGCGAATCTGTGAATCAGCTGGAAAGAGAGTGGAATAAAGTAGAGTGGCGCAAGGTTTGCGATCCAATCGCGAACGGACGAAAAATGGGTGGCAGGGGACGATCCGAGCGTGTACGCTCTAAGCGTATATACATATTTTTTAACTGAATCATGGCAGCGGGCAAAAATATGTACACGTACGTGTACGCTCGAACAAGTTATCTCTGACACTTTTTGTCCGCAAATTGTGACATAGAGCAGAGCATTTTTTTTCCGAGGGGATGCCTCACAGCCGCGCTCGTGTTTTTCACGGCTGCTCCTCTAAAAATTGTTCAACATTTGTTAATGGGCTGATCGGATGGAATACACCGGTTGTGTTTTTATTTCCAAATTCGTGGCTTTTTCCGTTTAAAAAAACGCACCCACGAATATCTGACTAAAATATATTTTTGGAAAGCTCGCGGACAACATACACGTACATACATACATACGTATGTATATATGCATATTATTTTACCGTGCATGCATTTTCACCCCGCGAGTGTTTTGTATTTAACCCCCTACCCTCCTCCCCCTCTGTTATAGAAGAAAAGTATCTTCCCCATTTGTTGCGATGAATAAAAATGTGGCATTAAAAAAGCCTGCTCTTCCTATCCGCAGGTAATGATTAAACCGGGAGAGCGCAAAAATTTCAATTCCGCGGATAATGAATTTGTGACGAAACCGTGAAATACGAGGAAACACGGCCTGGGAACGAATTTGCGGGTGTTTACGTCTGCGTCAGTTCGAAAATTCATTGTTTATCTTCATTGTTACATCGTTGCGTGCCGATGAGCATTCCGCGCACATATATAACGAATGTTCAGGCTCACATATACGCGTATGGGTATGACCAAAAGTGCCACACGGAGCGAGATAACCATATAGGAGAAACGACGCGGGCAAAACCCCATGGAGGATATTGGGAGCGAGCATACTTTCACGCGCGGAGCGATGCCTTTTCGTTTTGATTCTCGTCTCCCTCCCGATGTGTCAACTCTAGATTTTAAAAATGCTTCACAATCAATAATTGATGATGCGAATAATCGATCACACTCTCGGTGAGAGTGCTCTCGCTGTGTCTGAAATCGAGAGAAAAAGCGAAACGATATTATTTACGCGCGGAGGAACGAGCTGAGACACAGTGCGCGCTCGCTGTGTATATAACGGTCTCGTTACGCAAGAAGCCGCGATCCTGAGAGCGCTCGAAATCGAAAGGAGCGTATAATAATGAACGCCGGTAAAGCGCGATGCAGTCAATGAGTCGCGGAGCAAGATTGAGGAGGAAAAAAGGTCGAGAGCCTCGCGGCTCGCTCGATGTATTGTAACACATCGGGATTGGCAACTATGACAATTCAGTATAACGAATGGTGAAATCGAGGAGGCGTGGACGGAGTTATGAATTAGGTGTCGTGCTGACGACTCGAGCTATAACGCTGGCACGAAAGCCGTCCCGAGCTAGTAGAAATCCCCAGGCGCGCACGGCCACTCCAACCGAGACAGAGAGCGCAGCACACCGCTGGATCACGGCGAACGCTCCGCGACCTCTCTTACCTCATTTCCACGTTTACTGTTTTACTTTTATATATACCGTTGGAATATCCGTAATAAGCCTCAAGGTTTATTGCGGATTAGAGAATTGAAATAAAGCGTTACTTACTGCGTTTACGATCTTATCTCTCTTTTAACATCCACATCACTCATTTTTCGTAATCTCTTGTACACATTATATTCCATGTAATGCCTGTAAAGCTGTAATCGTTAATAAAATGTAAATTAAATGCAGGACTGTTTGACGTTTCGAGACAACGGACGAAAAGTGGATGATAGCAAAGTCTCCGGGAAGTATCGAAATTATTAATAGTCAAGGTAGGTATAGGCTCGTGTGTGACAGCTCGTGTTTGTACGAAGCAAAATTTCTCGAAACTACAGCGAGTTCTTTGAATCTTTGCACCTTGATGTGAGAAGTGCTTCGCACACGCGAGAAATTTGCGATGTCGCGGTGGCCTAATCGAAAGTTTGCCGGAATTGCGAGGAGAAAGCTCAACGTTCTGGTCGCAAGATTTCGAAGGCGCGCTACACCGCCGGCGTAAGGCCGTGAAAATAGCAAACAGGGAGAGGAGCCCTGTTCGCTGTTTTCGCAAAGGAAAACTTGCCTCCTGAGTCTCTCTCTCTCTTCTCTCTCTCTCTCTTTCTGCCCCCGTATGCACAAGATAGAATTCGCCTCGCCATATTCGCACGCTTGCGACAGTTAATTGCTTTTACTAACGTCTCTCCGGAGCGATTGGTAACTACCACCAAACCGCCTATCTTCGCCTCCCTTGTGTTTCTCTCTGTGCAGCTTCCAGTTTTCCTACCTCACGTTCACCTTTACCCGCGTTGTCGTTGCTTATAACATCGTCCTCCGAGATGCGAAACGTGCCGCGTAAGAGGGTTCCTTCAGGGAGGATCGGAATCGAGCAAACCGTGCGTGCACCACCCGCAATGTCAAACCAGACTACCCAAGTTTTCGCGAAAATGGAGGAGATCTCGCACCTTTTCCATACATACGACCCCTCTCGCCAACTTTATCGACACCTTTGGTTAAATCTGCGTGAATGGAAACCTTTGCCGGTTAAATGTGAATACGCTTATTCTCTTTTATACAAAATCGACCACGATTCATTACCCGTGCGTAGACTCTTGATAACACGCTTCAACGCACCGCAGCCTCATCTAATGCGCGCTTCAAAGGTTTTACTATTTTTGAGAGTATAAAAACGTTGAAATTTAAGGGGTTTCGGTACAGTTGGCAGAAATCTCAAGAAATTATCACGTAAAACAGATAGGAAATCAAAAAATGATGAGAATTGAATAAAAAATGGAAACAATGTTTGTTTTTATAATAAACGGATATAAATTCCCCAAAAATATTCGTCTACATTGATATTGAGTTATTAAAGAAAACATTTCCGTTCTTATGCATTATGGAGTCTATAGTTATATTCATAGAAAAAGGACAATTTTCTTTTTCGATAACTCGAAAACTATGTAGATGAAAATTTTGAAAAAAAACATATTCATGTATTTTATGTTAAAAAACATCCTGACAAAATTTTATCACATTTTGATCATAGTCGCTTCTGTACCGAAACACCTTAAGTTGATGCGAAAGATGTACCACATGACACATGAATGCGGGGGTGATAGCTGAATTTTTCGGACAGATCGTTCTTTGAAATGATCATAATTAAGATCTAAAGCGAAGTCCCATGCCCTGCATCAATCAATTCTACAGTGCTTGACACTTTTATTTTGTCCTAAATATCAACGATCTATAAGAACGATTTGTCCGAAAATTTGTGAGGTTATGTGGGTCTTTCACATCACCTTAAGACTTGGATGAAATCTGTCACATTTCTATAAACTTGCCATTTTTAAATTCTATTAAAATAAATTGATATAACAGTGACTTTTGTGTTGTGCAAAATATAGAAGAACATTACTGTGGATCCATGTTTTTCAATTGAAGGAAACAAATTCAATTTTCAACTGAAATAAAATTTTCATGAGAAAAAAATTTTTTTTCAGTTGTCAAAATGGGGTACTTCTGCAAAAAGTACGAACAAATTTTTTTTTCTCATAATTTGTTAAGTTATTATTAGCTTTGACGTCTTATTTCAAGTAATTAATTGATTATTTATATTCATTTTGTTTAAATGTGTTTCATTACCAAAGAAAATGGTCTTTTTCGATCTACTATGTTAATTGATTTTTCGCTTTAGTTTTTGTTTAAACCTGTTTTCAAATCACCAAATAAAAGATTTGATATTAAATTTTATTAAAATTAGAAATATTGTAAATTTTCACCAAATTTGTGGGGTACCCCATTTTGCCCTCCCCTCCCCAATTTGCGAATTTCACGTATACGGACCAACTGTAATTTTACGAAATAACGAGCACATCTATGAGTATACGAGAAAAATATATATTTTTTGTTTCTCGGTAGGAAAATAAGTTGTTACCGCGGGTGTTTCTATATCCGGTAAATAATATTAAAAAATAAAAAAAAGCGACGAGCCAACGAGAAAATCTGACGTTCGCCGATCCTATATATTTATCGTATATATCTCGGTTGCTTCGTTTAATGCGTACTTTTCGACGGTGATACCTCCGGAACATTTTCCTTCGCGCATCAGCTTCTCGCGAAGGAAAAAAATAAATACATAAACGAGTGGCTTGTACAGTAGGGAAAACGGTAAGGTAAGGCGTTAAAGCAAAAACAGAGGAGAAGAAGAGGAGAGGCGTCTCGGCAAAGAAACGTTTTGCCATCAACTTTCTCCGTACACATAGTACAGAATAGGGTGGTGGTGGTGGTAGTGGTGGGAGAGCTGCGTATATCTTGCTTCGTTTTACGTTGGGTTTTATTGTATTAAGTGAAATTGCAACGGTGCACCATAAAGGCACTGAGGTTTTACGAGTTGAAGCGAGAAGAAAGGGGGGAGAGAGAGGGAGCTGAGGGAGAGAGGAGAGGAGGATGAGGTCGGAGGGGTCGAGGGAAACGCTAGAGAAGTAGCGAGGGGTTGGTGAAAGAGAGGAAGAGGGAGCGGACATTGGCAGCATAGCTCGGAATAGGGGTAGCGTTCTACTGTTTTGCCCGGGCTCCGTGCGCGAAGATCGCGAAAAAGGGGTTATACCTTCAGTTTGAATGTAGCGAATATACCAAAAAGACCGAAAACGTGAGACGCCGAGAAAAACGAAGGAGGTTGGGGGGGTTCGAAAAAGAGAAGGCGCGCTGCAGACTACGGGGGGAAGAGGATACGTGAGAGAACGAACTCCGTTGTGCTCTGTCCGGTGGAACGTCGGAAAAGGAGGCACCGCGAGAGACCCGGGCCAACTCGCTGGGTAATCCCGGGGAAACGCCACCCGACCATATATGCGCAAAGTACTGAGACTAGAGTGGGGATAAAATACAGAAGAGGTGCTCCACTCGAAACTTCTCGCAGCGGAAAAGCGTGAGTGAACGAGACTTTCAGGGATCGAGTTGTTACTCCTCTCTCTAGACCCCTCTCGGTACTCTCGCCCGTGCCGGCGTTAAAATCCAAATGTTCACGGTAACGAGGGCTTTGGTTTTAAAGCCTAGTGAAACTTGTCCCTATCATCCGAGAGGTAAGGGGTCGGATTTCGTCCCTTCTCGTTCCTGCTCTCCTTCTTTTAATACCGACGATGACATACATGCAATATTCCTTTCTCTCTCCCTCTCTCTTTTATTTTGTATTCTTCAACCTTCCGCATCTCTGGTGCATTCATTCTCCAGTCTTTCATTTTCTCCTCCAAAAAAGTTTGCGCATGTGATACTTTAAATTTCGTCGACCGTCTGGTAACGAATGGTCTTTTCGATTTTACGTTAATCTACGTACGTCTCGCTCGACCCTCCGGACATTCCGAAAATGCGCATCTCCCGGAAATGAGCCAGAAACGAGGTCCAATTTAGTTTTTACAATCGAATGTTTTTACGTTGGCATGATTTTTGGAAACGAGAAAATACTTCATTTTTATTCTACCTTTCTCAAAGTTTAAACTATTCTATTTTTTTACTATTTTTACTATTTTTAGTCTATATGAAGACGAGGTTACGGTAAATACATACGTTATTGCGAAAAAAAATGTCGAAAACATTTCATTCTAGGATTATTTTGGATTCTTTGAGTAGATTTACCACAAGCTGTGTGATAAATAAGTCATCACGCAAACCGTAAAATTTTTTTTTCAATTCCAAGAACGCGGGGGTACACTCGATGAAAAGATTGAGGAGGGATAGTTCCATGTACGCGTTCAAGAAATTGTACTTTTTTCCTTTCATTTTACCTCGCACTTTTTTATATAAATTTTTTGAAAAATATTCGCACGAAAGTTTTTGTAATCGAGAATGATTATAGGATTAAAAAATAGTTAAATTAGTACAGGAACGTACAGCCGATTATTCGAACGCGGTACGCGTGTTATGATCGAGCGAAATAAAATGTGGTCCACTCGAGGCGATGTGAGAGGTGCGGCGCTTTGTGTGCAGTCTCGTCGCAGTACTTTCCAAGCGATTGTGGCAGTGATGCAGTGCGTGCGAACTTTATTTGCGTCACGCGTGGTCGAAAAATAGGCGACGATAATATGAATAAAAAAAAAATACTAAAAGGTTCCGCGTCCGCTCAGAGTAAAAACGCGCGGCTCGAGTTATCGACAACCCATCACGCCAAATCATACATACAGCGCATCGACACATCTTCCCATAACCTTCCATGACTGCTGTTTAGGTGTGAAATTACGGTGAACAGATTGACAGAGTGGAGTTTCATATTGTAAAGTTCCAAAAAAAAGAAAAAAAAGTTTCAACTCGATGAGCGATAAAAAATTTCCGGTCTTTCATAATCTATTTTTTTTTCTTCATCAAATCTGAGTTTATAATTTCTGGTGCATACGAAATTTTAATTGGCTCGTTTTTCAACTGGTGATTATTCATAGGAAGAGGTAATGATAAAAAGAGATTCATCAAGATGTAAATAATGGTAATATATAACACAGTAATATGATTGGCAAATACTAAAAGGCCGAGTTAACGTTTTATTAATGAGAGACCTTAGTATCCGTGTCGGTCGATTTTCGAAAATGCATCGTCGAGCAAGCAAAATCAGCGTAAATATTTTGATAAGGAAGCATGTTCGGTATGCTCGAATATACATATATCGCGGGTAATCTATCAGAAAGTGGAGGAAAATCATAGTTTCCTCCAAGAATTTCGTATATATTGCTGCTGCATGTACGGTCGGACTCGCTATTTTCTAAAACGGGCCGGGCAAGGCTAGGGAATCGGGAGCTAACGGTCAGCGTGAGCGATGAATGTTAATGAGCTTAATGGTTCGAAAAGCGGTGTTAAGGTACTTTCACGGCATTATCAATTAGAAGCACGGCTGCGTGAATCCAATATTTGCGCGCTTTTATACAGAAATGAGCTCACCTATGTGAGAACATTCGCTCTCATAAAATTACACGCCAAATTATTCTCCAATAATTACGTAATTGGTTCTACTCTCTATCCTTCTTGATCGATTAACTAATTGGAAAATGGGAAAACTCCTTTTTACCTATGGCATCAGTATTGGATACTCTTTTCGTATTTTCATCATGGAAT
This sequence comes from Cremastinae sp. B BG-2022a, assembly GCA_030522605.1. Taxonomy (NCBI): domain Eukaryota; kingdom Metazoa; phylum Arthropoda; class Insecta; order Hymenoptera; family Ichneumonidae; species Cremastinae sp. B BG-2022a. Next base: position 53,350 of record JAPYYX010000445.1, on the reverse strand, counting down.
TCGCAATCTCCCTTTTAACTTTTCGCATTCAATTCTTGACGCTATAATGTGTATTTTCAGAAAAAGAGAAAAAATGTACGGATATTCACATGCGCATGTACACGGATGGATATTTTTTTTTAACGAATACAGCTCATAGATCGTCGAGTGACTGATGGCTCGAATAAAGTTGATTACATTTTTATTCCTATAATCCCGAATGTGAAAGGAGAAGATATTTCCGGACTTTATTTTTTTGCGAGTGTAAAAATTTTCCTCCGTTTTTTAAAATTTCTCATCCCAGGAGAAGTCGTCGACGATATCCAGCTCGGAGCGCTGGCGAAAGCCTCGCTGTGAGAAACGAAAATTTTGTACTTTCGGCGTGTTCAGCAGAGTTGCTGAAATGTGATGTTCACTGGTCGGCAATAAGAGAGACGACGGTTCGAGGGAAGAGAGGAGGAAAGAACGCTCGTGCCGGTCCAAGCATCATCCGTATTTCCGTTGCGACTTTTCGCATAATTTGACGTAGGATATTAGGTCCCTCGTTCGAGAGTCGAGAAAAAGTAAAAGAAAGTACAAGAGAGCGAGGGAGACTCGTAGAGAGTCGAGCCGGGGTGGCTTTTTCGCAAGGCGGCAGTCTGAGGGAATGAGTGACAGTGTCGTGGACGTCGCGGTCGTGAGACGACCCACAGGTGACAAAAAAAGCTGAAATGAAAGAAATAACGAAACAACGGGGAATCAACGATGAAAGATGAAAGCGAGACACGTGGCACCCCGGAAGATATATAGTGCATAGAAAATGAGAGATACCGCGAGCCAGAAAACAGATAGAGAGGGGGAGAAGGAGGATGAGAAGAAGGAAGGATGCGGCGAAGAACAAGACGAAGAAGAGAGGAAGCGAGGCAGGAAGGAAGCACGGAGGAAGCAGGAAGGAAGAAAGGGGGAGGAGGACGAGCAGAGGATGAAGGAGGTGAGAGAACGAAAGCCTGAAGTGGAAAATGACATTTGTATGCATTGCAAGCTGTATTACAATACGCTAACTCGATTCGTCTCGTTCTCTTCCATCCCTTCCTTCCCGGAGCTCAACCCCTACTCTTTCCATACCGATTCTCTCTTTCACCAACCCCCTAACGAGAAAGACCGAGAAGGTTACCGCCGCCCCGAGATAGACAAATATCTCAGTTTCCATCCCCCCGGCTTTCGTTCTCGCTTTGTCCCTCAACTATACGAACAGAAAAGCGTCCCTCTCGAAATGCGCTCTTTCTATACATACTTGAGAGAGAAACCGCTGCACAGGTTCGCTTGTCCACGGGGTTACCGTGATTACTGTTTTCCTATGTTGGACGAGACTTCCACGTGCACGCGCCACGATTCCTATATTCCCGAGGGTACACGGATTGAGTGAGAAACTTGGAAATGGAACGCGGAGTCGCTTTCCCGTACACGAATCTCATGACGAGATCGAGAATAAAAAGCAGACTCACACCGAGACACCGAGCGTGCTTCAACACACTCGTATCATCGTACCCTGACTTAACTCCTTGGGAAATGGACTTTGTACCGGAATTCACCTGCTTGTCACCGCGTATTATATCACAGATGCAATTCATGAAACTTCTATGACACATCCGAAGAAACTCTTGTTTGTAATCCCTCGTTTACGGTAGCCTACCTTCTTCCTATACGAATCTCTGGAAATTCATAAGATCTGGAACAACCTCGGTAACGAATACGGACAACGGGGAAAATTCTCTAGTCTTGCGGAATTTCGAGTTCGGATTCTGTGTTTGACGATTGCGGGTGCATAATTTATGAATCAATTTTAAAATTCACTCAAAAGGATAATAAGTAGAAAGCAACTGTAAAAATTGCATGGGATTTATAAATTTTAACGATGCTCAATGTTTTGAAAAAATACGCATTATATGCAAAAAGAAAAAGAATCTCCGAATCAAGAATGAAAAACTCAACCGTGAATGTATCAGCGAAACGGATAGTTGAATTTATGCGCATTGCCTGAATTTCGAGTTGAAACCACTATCGAGTCCACAAATAGCGACTGTAGAATTTATGAATCTATTCGAAGGGTTTATCGGATCTAAGTATATGTATTTCCCAACATTCCTTAAAGTGGAAAATTCTTACATATTAGAATGAATAGGACAAGAGAAGATTGAAAAGTCGAAGAAAATTGTTAAGTGCACTGGGCTGATAAATTTTAACGAAATAAAGAAAACAGCGGGGTGAGTTTTTGGTGAGTGTGTTGTCGCAGGATTGAACTCGGTGCCAACGGTACTTTGGCTCTTTTGTATACGTACCCTGCCGGAAATGACTAACTGCTCCCGAATCCTTCAGATCGTACAAGTGCTTACAGCACGTTCAGACGAAGTCTACTAGTTTATAGCAGCTTTTGGCAACGGACCCAGACTTTTTATTGAATTATGGACTCGCGAGATTCGCTAACTTCTTTGTCATTCTCAAATATTTGTGGAATCGTTTAGCAAAGGTGAAATACTCGGAGGACACCTTGAGTTTCAGAATTTCTCTTTCCACGCGTGTTTCGTCCATGTACATTTTTTATTTCATGATTTTCCTAAGTTAGAGTTATTTTTATAGGAAAAAAATTAAGGTATACGTATTCCCTGGAAATACAAATTATGATTGTGTTGCTTGTTTCTGCATTGCATGTCAAATTTTTCAGCTGTCACTACGGGAATGTGTCCATAATCTTCGCCTCTATCTTCATCCTCTTCAGTTCTCATTTTCCACATTGTCCAGAAGAATCTTTTTGTAGTAAAACACAATTTTTATCTCCCTTTTCCTCTTCTTTTTTTCCATCTCTTATACACCCTCGGTCGCAGCGACTTTCTTTTGTACTTGCTGTCTCTCATGTTGCTTTCGTGTCTGTCCTCCGCACATCTGAACATTTGCTTCTTTTTTGCCCTTCCACCGTCCCACTTTCTTCCATGGCTTTTCTGAACGGCAAGAAATCGCGTAGAGCAAGAATACCTAACTGCTGCTGTGTCTTTTACTTTTGTAGGAAATTTTCTTTTCCTGCTCGCAATTAAGAAACGGTATGAATTATATTTTTTTGTTTAAACTTTGTAATTTGAATTGGCGGTTTGACTTTTGTAACTTCACTTATTCACATAAATCTATGTTCGATAGTCTGACACATCTTTACTTTCGACAATAATTTTGAGATTAATAATTTGTTAAAACGAACGAGTGTGAAAACGCTGGGGTAGGTTGAAGTTGAGAGATACATGAATAGAGTTTCGAGTAAAAATGGAAATTTATCATGTTTCCTTCAGAAATTTATTGAAAAGCCATATTCGTTTCGATTTTCCCTTCGCGTGGGAAACAAAGTGGATTTGTACCGTAGGTACGGTATACACTTGTGAGCAGGTATCCGCGATCCTCCCATTACATTGGGAATACAATCAAGGAACACTGAAGAGGAGAATTTTATAAACCGCTCGAGGTGCACAACTCTCTAGGTTTTATTATTCGTATCTCGATTCCGTTTGTGATTTGTTCAAGCGAGAGATTCTCGAGAGAGTCACTATGAATGGGTACCTGTTGCCCTTGAGCTTAAAGTTTCCTATTCAAGCGTCATCGTTATCGGATATACAAGTGGATTCCATTTGCTTGAATTATAAAAAGTAATATCCCGAGCAGACCAATAATGAAATATATTGCGAAATAATTGTACAGCGATATGAAGCTTTTTACCTCATTTATCGAAATATGAACAGAAAATGGAAAAGAGCTTGATTCGATGGTCAGAATTAGCGTTAATGAATTTTTGCTCGAAACAAAGTTCGATATTCTAGAAATGATTGCTTCAGACGCTTCATTCTATGCTCGCTCGTACGAAGGGTTGCCATTTCTTTTTCTCTTCCGCGCAGCCTTCAAGGAGAGATGCTATTGTAATTTGGAGTTACGTGGATGAGGACGAAACGGGGTGGATGATATTCTATGAGATTTTGTCCAAAAACGATATTGCGGAGCGTTCGCTTTGAGTCTACAGGAGAAGCAGAGGCTCTCGCGTAATACTACACATCGTATATTTGATATCCGGCCATGTATAATCAGCGTCACGCCCGGCTAAATGCGAATTAACCGGTATCGTACCTGAATCGAGCATAAAGGAATAAAACAAACGGAAAAACGCACATGGAACGAATGCGGTATTGTATATTATACGTGCATATGTAGTGAACACGCTCAGCGGGATATATCCGTAAAACTCTCATCGAAATTATCATAAATATTGTTGTTATGATTATAATGAGAACGCCGATGGTGGTGATAACGGCGATTATAATAATAAGAATAACGACGATTATTGTGAAAATCAGTAAGAGAAGGTAGGAGAGGAGGAAAATTGACGAGGGATAGAAATATGTTATGAATAAATATTCAGGTGTATCGGAGCTTTTTGCTTGGATCACAGAGCAGATCCGCAAGCTCACCGCGTTCCCACGCTCAGAACGTTTTTCCCCTGTACTCGGGCATAATTTTTGTTTCTATTTTGTCGTGTCTCGCTCTTTCCAGTCTTCATTTGGGTATAGATAGATCGGTGGATGGCTGCGAGGTCGTGTATTCGAGCGTAGACCACTAAAAACCCGGGGACATTATCGTTATTAACGACGCTTCAGCAACGAGCTTTTCTTCCGTGCGCTCATAATGTATCGAATGGACGTGTGTCGGTAAGCATAAATATCCGGACGTATATGCACATTCGATTGAAATATCACAGACGTACATTTTGTTTTACGCAAAAATTCGTATCCATGAGATGCATCCATCAGGGGGAAAAGAGTAATCAATGCGGACGTTAAATATTAATGATGGTCTCTTGTTATTAGGATTCTCGTCACGATTACGTATCGGCGTAGTCATCGGAAGATTTCGTATCGCACGCGCGAAACGCGTTTCCCGGATTCATCCAAAATTGGAGACAATGCGGATTTAAGTTCTACCTCTTGAGGAAGTTTCCTCAGTATGAAATTCGGTACACCAAGGAATACGCGCTCTTGCGTTCACGCGCACACTGGGAAACAGGAGAGCATCGAGACAGGAAGATACGAATCGCAAGATAATAAAGTGAGCTATATGCGCGCAGAAGTGGATAGGCAAATCTTGTCGTGCATAGACGGAGAAAGTTGCGCTTCACCTCGCGCATGAGAAATAACTAGGAGACTATACCATCACCGTCCACGTGTCACGAAAGAAATGATCCTATCCGTCGTTGAATCCGCAAGAATGCCAATCGTTTCTGAAGTTGCCTCCCCACGACGTGACGTTTCCCGTACAAGATCGGAATCCTCAATCTTATCCGAATGATGATCAAATTTGGTATGAAAACTTTGTTCCATCCGACGAAATTTCGGCTTAAATGAGAGAACCGGATTTCACGTTCTCCTTCAATTCGTAAAACTTGATTGAACTCTTTCACATTTCCTTGCTTCCACGTACTATTCAAATAAATTATCAATGTACCTATCATTTCTCGTTATTTGTTGTTAAAATGCTGTATATAATCATCAACAGCAAATTGATGCAGAAGAAATGCTAGGAGAATTCTTTCCCGTATTTCAACCACTTTCCGCCCTCGATGGAAGTCATTTCCGATATTGAATGACATTTTATTCGTTCGCGTGGCCTCTTCGGTTCTCACGGACTTCTGAATTTGACGTTGAAGCCACTCGATGTGAAAAATGTCGGTAGATAAAGTCGTACGATGCTATACATACCTATATAGTGAATCTTTTCTCTCTTAAGAAAGCTATCGTTAATAGAGAATAAGAAATGGATTTCCAAGGTTTTGGTACTCAACGTAACTAAAAATCCACTTTTCTCCTTTTTTTCGTTCTGGTATCAACTCTTTGGAGTCAACTGTAAACTGAAATTCAAAATCAGAGGAAGCTTTATCCCAGCGCGGGAAAGTTGCGAGAGTGCCGGGCAATGAATTCTGATGCTCAGTTCTTTTGAAAAATTGTTCGCTCCTGATAGATCGATTGACAGGATCGATAACCCTTTGTCGTCGAGCTTAAAATAGCTCAGCTCGAGAGGAAGAAAGTTCGAGGCGTAAACAAATTTACGCGGAGAGTCTATGCCAGTCCAAAGTTACGGAGATGTACAGAAACTTCCGCGAAATTAGATGTTATCGAAAAATGATCGTTTCATTATTATGAAGCTGTTAATTCTGAGATAAGCTTGAAAAAAGTTGAAGCAGTGGAGAGGAACGAATGGTGTGGCACAGTACAAAGTTTAGACACTCAGACGAGACATTGAAGTCTCGTAAAGGGAAATCGAAAGTCGGAAGCAAGAACCAGTTTCGGCTTGGGCTAATGGCGCGCAGTATAATGGGTATAACTTTACGGTTAAGAAGAGTCCGTACATTGAGTCTCAACCGGAGTATGAGCAACTTTCGTTCCTCCTACATAATGAATGTAGTTATCCGCTTCTTTATGCACATTTTGTAAACGTAAATCTCACCCGATTAAATCTGAAACAATCGAAACACGTTTAATATCGACAGAAAATACGGGAGTACGAAAGGAGTGCTTTCTCATTGACGTCGACACGTTTGAATAGAAAATTTTCCTTGCTTTGCAAAAAGAAAACTGGCGAATGTTAGGGAATTTTCGGATATGGGATCGTCGTGTTGAGCGTTCAATTAGTTTCGCTTTGTGCCGGATCTTATTTGCATCCGATATTATTGAAAAGCGGTAATGAGGAGTCTTGCGAGTCGCTGGATGGGGAGATGAAGTGCGAGTAAATGAAACGCTGGACGAGTCACCATCACTCTGATCGGTCTATAGTTTTTCTCTGAGGAGATACATAGATTGCGCGTTGCTCGAACTTCTCCCACTCTAGTTTCGTTTTCCTGGCTGTATACGCAATAAAACTGCTTGGTGACAGTGACCGAAAATAGAATAAAACAGGTACGCAGGAAATTTTGCTTCGCTCGTAGGTGCCGGTGGGGGTAGGTATATCCCGTAGCGATAGTCTCTCCGAGTTTTTTCATCAAAGGAGAACTAATTACGTACGTATTCCCCGTTATATTGATGGAGGGGCGGTTAGGGGGCGAGGATACACATGGAAAAGGTTCACGCGATGGTGGAGAGGTTCGGTATGCCGGCCGGTCATACGATGCTATCTGACGGTAAATGCGCAGTTTTCATCGTCTACGCTATCGAGGAAGCGTACATAGAGATTCATGAGGAAAAAGAAGAAGGAGGAGGAGGAGAGAAAAAGAGAAGTGCCCGATAGTGAGATCGCGCAGTATAAACTGAAGGAAATGTTGCGATTTCCGATGGCCGCGAGTCTGCAGGATGATAAAAGCAAATAGAAGAAAAGCAAAGTATAAGCTTGACGGAGAGAATGAGGGGGAAGCTGAAGACCGTACCGTCTCGAATGCCGAGCGAGAACGTCGTGTACTTGTGTCTGTTCCTAAGGTAAAAAGGGGCTTGCTGGCAGTGAATGCTAAAGAGAGGTGCTAGGTCGACGGTGAGACGAGAAACGGGAGATAGAAAGCCCGAGGAAGAGGTGGAGCGGCGCCAGGCCGGGCGATGAAATTCCAGACAAAGGTAAATAGACCGTGGAACGAAGTGAGAATCGAGTCAGATCTCGAGGAATGGTACCAATCTTTCTCTGTTGGCCGACTGCGTGCTCTTGAAAACTCGCTCTGAGAATGAAAATGGTATAACGCCATCCGGAAATACGAGCTTCGTTAAATAATTAATCGATTCGTTGGCGCAAGTCATCGGAACGAAATGGAACACCTTTTGCTTTGCTACGGCTCCTCTTTACCCTGACTTTTCCTTTCTTGCGCAAGTTTCCCCAGAAAACGATTCTCTCGCGAATTCTCCTACCTTTCGAATCTTATGTGACGTCGTCGTTATTCTTCGGTTTTTGCTTCGTCAACTTTATGCTGCGTCGCAATCATCATTTACGTTTTCCACGGATCTGTGCGAATATAATTCTTCTCTCTCTTATTCTCCACTTTTTCCGTCAATCAACCCGATATCACTTTTATTAAATTGACAAAACACACGCAACTCCGAATGAAAATTGATGAAATGCAATTCCGCGAGGAATTATATACGAAAAAACTTGAAATACAAACGACGACGTTCATTTCCTATTCCTATTATTTTACTTGTGCGCGAAAGTAATTACATCAATTGATAATTCATACGAAACGTTCGATATTGTTTTCGAATTTTGCGAGGATTATAGTTGGCGCAGTTAGAAGCTCGAGTGAGCGGGAGACCAGACCGTACGGGGATCTCGAGCAATGAGTTAATGCGCAGTATTTTCGATAAACCCTCAAAGCCCGTCAAATAATTATCTCAAATTGTTCAAGATGTATTAAAATCGTTCAAAGCTTAGCAATATTATATTTATTTGTTTTCAGAGTGCGCGGAGAGAATCGAACAAACTGATCCTGGATCAAACAGTAATACCAACGGCAGTGCTAATGGCGCTAATAATAATCACGAGTCTGAACGTTATCAGAATCAGCAACATCAGCATAATCATCATAACAAGATATCAAAGCGTGCTAAGCCGCTGGATCCGTTAGAGTATGATTACTATTACGAGGACGAGGAAGCCGATGAGAGGGACAATCCGACGGACAAGGGTTCCCCGGTACCACCAGGATTTCTCAGTCCATCGGTCCGCGAGTATCTCGATCTCGGTAAATCGATACCCGGTAAGTAAACAAGATCGGTGACTCGATCAAATAGGACGCGAAATCTGAAAAACCGTCCAGAACACGCGTACAAACGGATTTCGAGTGCAGATGCGTTTTCTCCTCGTGCTTTTTATTTTCTCTCTCCCTCTCTCTTTCTCATACCTTCCAAATTTGTTATGTACTCTTTCTCTTGCATGGGATTTATTTTTTGCCCCTTCCGCTTTCCTTTCGCCAGTCTTCGTTCCACGGTCCAGCGAGAATATACGCACCCGGCGAAACCTCATCCCCGCAACTCACTAGTGGAAACCCATCTATTGTCGGACGAAAGCACCGACTAGCGATGAGATGAGAAGAACCCAAGGGATTTGAGCTACGCATACATTCGAGGTCGACACTCTGTTGCTCTCGACATTTCAACTCTTGCTCTCTTTCTCTATCTCTATCTCTCTCGCTCTTTTTGATCCCGGACACGTACACATTCTTCCGCGTGTATTCGCAAAATGCTTATATCTTCGCTCCAGTTTGCTCGCATGGTAGAAAGGAGAATTAGTGTACACTCGGCACGTGTGTGTGCATGAAAACGCGCAAACCCGTGTGCGCCTGTCTATATTTCGCAACATCTTCTTTCCTACCACTCAGGAATACTGCTTTGTACAAACATACATGTTCACGTATACATCCGTCTTTTTCACGTATTTTATATCGCGTATCAATGTACAGCACGCATCCTTGACTAAACTCTTCTCAGTATCAGGATTCTTTTGAAATTCATGGTAAAGAATTCGTGTGAGTGCACGGAGGAAAGCACGCGTCTCATGAGGTAAACGAGCGTGCGATGTTTCTTCTGTGTGTGTTGCAAACCTTCCGAGAATATCAAGCTCAAATACTCGAAGCTCTTCTTTGCGATATACCTACGAGCGCTTAGTCCCCCGAATCCGGCCGAAAGAAAAAAATCGTATAACATTACATTTTTAGCATCCGATATTTCAAAGCTTCTTTTTCTATATCGTTTTTGTCATGCGAGTTTGAGCGATTTGTGATATGTCTTTATATTTTTAGCATATTTGAATTACGTACGGGATATTATTATATCTGTTAACGCGGATATTACACGGAAGAACATTCAATGGAACGGCGATTGAATAAGATTTATAATAATTGTGCACGTAGCGCATAAGATTGGCTACGTCATACGCCAACTTAATATTGTATGACTATTTTCTTTTGTTTAATAAGTTTTGAGACGTTGGTTATCAACAGCTGTACTTATTTTAATTTTAACAATTTCAAATATAATTGTTGTATGTGGTTCGATGTGGTTTCGGTAATTGTCGTAAGAATGGTTTTTTTTTCAAAGTTGAGAAAATATATATGAGGCGCAGAGGAACGCGTGTACGAAAAATGGTAGAAAAGTATATAGATCCCTTTCGGAGAAAGTAAAGGGTAATAAAAAGTGTGCAAGACAAATGTTGATTCTTAGTTATAAAATATAATAAAAAGTGGAGAACTTCTGTCCGGAAAATTTTGGATTTAAATTATCATATGAGGGTACGGATTATGAATATAAAATAAAGCGCGTAAAATGAAGAAGTGAAGAAAAATGTTCTTCGTTTAATGGATTAGGGAATCTGTCGTGTAGTCCTTTTTTTAGGGTCGCTAGAAGAAGAGAGAGTGTCTCCGTCCAACGACGCATAACGGGTCATATAAATTGCAGTCGGCGCAACACTGCACACAAATAATGTAAGATCAAAATCATGTAAGATAAATTTGGAGAAATAAGTAAATGTTTTATTTAAAAGGTAATATGGTTGATTACAAAAAAGTCTCGAGCGTTGGGACAGTTTTGTTCGCGCCCTTCGAGTATTCTTCTTGAACTGATTCTACCTCGTTACTCTTTCATACCTGCATTTCCGACTTTCATTTAGTTCCTCTTTTCCATAACCATTCGCACACAAAAAATCATTCACCCTTATCTCGCGTACATTTGTCGAAACTTCTATTCGCTCACTCACAACGGAGATATTATAAAACCTTACAATAAACCATTTTCTCTGCATTCGCTCACAGCTCTTTCTCTATCTTTTCTTACTCGCGCATGTACTCTCATGTACACGCACATACTACATCTACAATAATACCCTGGTAATATGGATTTAAAATATGTATCATATCACTTTCTTGAGTCGTTGATGTCAATTTTTCTTGAAGAATTAGAACAGGCTCCCCGCTGAGGGATTTTTTCGTGTGACAAAGTTTTCGAAGTTATTATCCGTAAAAAGCTTTTAGAGAATCGTTGAGAGTATCGAAGAGAGTTGCGTGTAAGTTTCAACTATGTCTTAATAGCGAGAAGTCGGAAGTATCGATCGAATCGATATTGAGATTCTTTTCAAATCGCATCTTATATCGCAAGTTTTTCCTAGTTTTTTCTTTTAGGTGATTTATTCCAAAGTGTTTTTGTGCGAATCTTTCAAAGAGAATAACCGCTCGACTTACCTCGTTGTGGTTTCCTCTTTTCCGTCCAAGTCTTTCTTTCATTTCATTATTCTCAGCAAAACTTAAAACACCCTCGTCTTATTCATTGATCTTCAAAGTAATATACATATATAAGTTTCTCTCTCAAGTTCATTCGAAACGAAGGGCCAGGGTGTAGAACTGAGCAGAAATCTTATTTCAATTCGTAACATTTCAGATTCCTCTTCGACGATCAGAATTTAATGAGCTCGATTGAGTCCGGAAAGTTGTGCGAGAGCGACTCGTTATTAACGGATGTGCAATAATTGAAGGGGAATAAGAGTATTGTCAAGACAACGCGAATAAAAATTCTCTCTTGCAGAAACTTTCAACACTTCTACGGTCTGCTCGGTACAAGTGTTATAATCGATATAACTTCTCCTCTGGAAAATAAGGGGATAAAAAGTATGATGAGAGGTAAAAATCGGTGATGAATTTTTTCTCGTGTTTCTCAAATAAACTAAGATCCGATGAAGCGTTAATAAATGTCGATACTTGCTTCGATACATATATAGAAAAGAATTACAAGAAAAGTGGAACTCGTACTCTTGAGGCTACATGTCTTCTTTTATTTTACTGCGTGTGTATTTTATTTTGCGTATGTACGGCATTATCAAGTGCAGGACTCAATTTCGGGAAAGAAATTTTCAGTTCATACATGTCGATGTAGAAGGTAAAATATACAGAGGCAGTTAGTCACGTTCTCACGGGGAGGAAAAAAAATTGTATGGGGACGTGACGTCCATCCGCTCGAGGAATAGAGGCATTGCCTAAATTCGATTCATAATCGAATCACCAGGGCATAAGCTTGGTGAAACGTATGAGAGAGCGACTCCACATATCAACGAATATGTATGTAAAGCTGAATTATTTTTTATTCATGTTTTCACCTCTTCCTTTTTGGAGTTCCTGCTCATAGTCCACTCCTTTTATTTTGTTTTTCCCACAAACAAATAGCGCCCCGAAGGCCGCAACTTCATTGACGAAAAAAAATTGACAGCCAATTTTCAGGATAAATACGTATATGTAACAAATGTGAAGAAAAGAATTCCTCTCACCATTTGAGAACGCTATTAGCAATTTTGATACTGCCATTGAAACTGATGCTAGAGGCGGAAAATTACAGCATGATGAGCTCCGTCTCTATTACAGGAAGAGCTCCAGTTCTGTTATGAATTAACCTATTGAGTCATGTGGTCCAAGTGTGCGCACTTTTTCTTTGGACCGTTATAAAATCGAAAATTTTAAGGAAAATAAAACTCCAAAATACATTTAATTTGAGTCTTCATTCATCTGCAACGTGTAAAACAAGAAAAAAAAATTTTCCAATTTATTTTGAGCAGTAGCAAAAACTAGAACTGTATGCAAGTGCACACAGTTACCCCATGGTGTTGGTAGGTGTGCGCACGAATACGGGTATGGGTACGCAGTACCGTAAACGATAGTTTGCTTTCTCAAATTACAGCCTAATTGTTAATATCAATTTTGCATATCGCTTATGGATAATAATGGGGTAGACTGATCAGAAATAGAGATTTTAGACACTAGAGAGCTTACTGTCAGATCGACAGCTTTTACCAACTTTTTGAAAAGCTTAATTAAGGTGGTTCGGTACAGTAGTCTTAAAGCTCAAGAATTTAACACGTAAAATAGATAGGGGATCGAAAAATTCCGAGATATTTAGTTTGCATACTCTTACCCGCTGCGCACACTTGGACCCCATGACTCTACAGCAAACAACAATAGAGCCCGAAGTCAACATTGAATCTAAAGAAGAAATGATCGCCGGTTCATCAAAAACTATACATTTCATGAACATAAAGGTAAAATTTTTAGGGGGCCCATCTTGCCCCTCTCGCCCCCATGTGAAAAATAATCGTTTTTTCTGCTCCCTCTATGTTTTACGACAGGAAATGAACTTTTTCCATTCAACTTGCTCTCAGGCTTCATCAAGTTCTCACTTAAATCTCTTCGTAATCAATGGGTATTTAATTCAAAATGTTTCAATCGAGAAAACTGTTTTAAACAAAACTTACTATGGGCGGTCGGAGAAGGTAAAGGAGAACGAGAGGAGGAAAACAATTCAGCTCGTGGCAACGATTCATTCCCTTTCAATGTGAGATACTAAACCGTACTCTCTATTTGCCTTCTGGTAACGATCCATTGTTGTTGAATTTTCTTTACTTTTGAATATTCAATATATTGCTACACTTGAAAAGAATTCCTGCAGATTTCTTTAATGGTTCACCGACTGAGAAATGGTTGTGATTTAATTTTCATTCTCATTCAATCTGGGTGCGTGCTCTTTACAAATTGTCTTTAAATTCTAGCGGTTACGTTGTCAATAAAATAATTCGGTTCCACTACTAAAGGTGAAATTTCTCGGTATTTTCATATTATATATATTGGTGTTTGGTAAAACTTCATTCTCAAATTTATTTTCTAGAATCATAACGACTCGGCTTATCCGGGCAATCATTCTTTTTCCGCAGAGAGTGCGGCCAACTTTTCCAAGTGTTATCAAAAGCTCGCGTCTTCCGAATGATGGGGAAGCTTTCGGAGTTTGATTTTGCGCCGGACCGCTCGCTTTTCTCTAGGCTATAGTCATTTCAGCCGGTTCGTTTTCTTCACCGGATCCAATTTTATGCACACAATAAAAGTGGAGGTAGCGCCCCGGCTTTTAGGTTTGGGGGGTACTACAAACCTGGAAGTACGTGAGGAAGCGAGGACGAGGAAATGGTCGACGTACGAGTTAGAGAGTGGCGTCGACCCCATCTCGTTCGCCCGGCTGAGTTTATGACGATGGTTGCATGGAAACGTAAAAGAGAGGGCGGAGAGATTGGTAAAAAAAGGACAGCGAGATGCGCAGCGACGGTGAAGCAGGCAAGATAGCAAAGGCCTCCACCAGACCCTACCGCGAATGCCGGGAGAGAAAAAATTGAGACAGCCGAACGATGAAGCCTAAGCCGCCAACGCATTTTATCCTTTTATTCCCCAGGCAGAGGGATAGATTTTCTCTACTGATACGATGAAAAGTACACCGCTGCGCCAAAATGCTCACTCTCTGCTTCCTTTTCCTTCAAAATTACGTCACTTCGTCTGTCATTCGCGCAGCGACGCGAGTTTCAACGAATACACTCTAGAACAAAGCAAATCTTTTCAACTTTTTCCCATCAGTCTTTCGAAGTTCTCCATTTTCCCACCGGCTTCTCTACTTCCGATTTATTTCTTCTTTACTGACACCCTGAAAGTCAAATTTACGATCGAAAACGACTTTTCGACTACTCGGACACCAAACCTTCCTAGAAAATTGGCAAGCCCCGAATGATCATTCGTACGTCTTGTTTAAAAAAATGAAATTTATAAAAAACAGTCAACTTGTTGGCAAAGTGCTGAAATCGTATTAGGTAAATATACATGTATTTTAAGGTCCTCATTACTCTTTCGTTACCATTCATCCTCCGGGTTCAATAAAAATGATTTTTTTATGATGTTTTACGTGTAAAAACTATGTAAACATATAGATGTACTCGCTGAGAGCCCTTTAATATTTTATAATTGATATAATTTAATCATTTCACTTTTTGTTTGTAGCAGAGATTCAAGTCGATTTTTCATTGTTTCAGGACGCCCGGGTACAGATTATCCAGTGCTAGGAAGAGTACCGTATACGAATTTCTACTGCGACGATCAACCTTATCCTGGATTTTTTGCTGACGTCGAGACGCGATGTCAAGCTTGGCACTATTGTGATATCGATGGAAGACAAGCGACGTTTCTTTGTCCAAACGGGACACAGTTCAGTCAGGCAGTTTTCGTATGTGATTGGTGGTTTAACGTTAGATGTGAACTGAGTACCAAATTATATGCCATTAATAGCAGACTGTACCAGAGACCAACGGAAAATCCGATTCGGCCTCACCGACTAATTACCAAGGAGCTCTTGGAAAATATATTCGTCAGAAGGAAATAATAGCGCGATCCGTTCCATTGAATTTTTATGACAATAGGCTTATTCTCGCTAGATGCCAGAAACGACAGCCCAGTAACCAGCATCGATCGAAATTGCAAATGCGTACATTTCAACATTCCGAGAGGTTCCGTTCCCTTCTTCATCGTTGATGATTCCATGCAGTCGACGTGCAAAGCAAACAGAGAATTTTATCAAAATTCATATATTCGCTCTCGCTATTTCTGATGGACTTACCTCTACGTCACATAAATGGTCGATTTTAATATCTTAGATTTTCATTTTCTTCTTCAAAAACGTAGAATCTTTGATTTTTTAAGTTAACAATATTTCATTTTGTACTGGATCTACCGGTGCTCTTTTGAATATAATCTATCGGAATTAAATCATAAATTGAAGACAGTATTTGAGCCTCTTCTCATCTAGAATACTTTAGGTCTCGAAATAAAATCAAAGCGATATCAAGCTCTGAATGATGCATAGGTGCTGTTGTATTGCATTTTTAACAATAAAGGACAAAACAAAAGTGTTCAAGCACCCAGGGCCGTGTAATTTTTAAGTACAACAAAAAGTAGGATCTAATATGTTTAATAATCTTCTCAACCTGGCTATACATTTTCATTTGTAATCCCGTGTGCTTTTTTACTAAGAACTATATAGGATATAATAAAGTTAAGTGTAAGAGAAATGATATCAAAATGAAATAAAAGTTTGAGAGAAAATACTCTCGAATTTTCCTGTTCCGCTTTCGTTTATAAGCTCGATGGAAAAATAAATTTTCTTTTCCAAATAACATAACTTGAGTATTCTTTTTTGAGTGAAAAAATTTCACTCGTAATTAGTATTTGATTCGATTGTTGTATTATTCACGAGTCATCACAGCTTATTTTACGTGAATGCTGCGACCTTTGCGTTTGAATTTAATCTTACGAGTTCTTTTGATGTAAGAAGAATTGAGTAAATGGCATTGTCATTATTGTGGTAGAAATAATAGATGCTGATGGAAACGTGCGCCGTCGTCTGTCAGATATGGGGAAAATAACAGTAGGAAAAAGATATCCATTACTCGAGAGTCGGGGAAGAGATCTCGAATAGAAACGTTGCGGTTTTCGATATGCACTCGTCAAGCGGATAATTTAAAACTAATTTAATCGGCCGAAACACACCCGGAAATATAATTTCACGAGATGTCTAACTTTTATCAAGTTTTAATATGGCCTGTTGGTTTTCATTCCCTTATTCGCAGCCCCTTCACTTCAAATGCTCGAGCTTCTCGCTTAGAAAGATTCCCTCTTGTACTCAGATTTAAATTGAGATGAAAAATGCGAGCGAAAAAATATGGAAAAGAAAAAATTATATCTCTTAGCAGTATTCTACCTCTGGCTCCATCTGTGTTCTCGAAAGCAATCTCCTATCACGAGGATTGTCAGTAACATGAACGCGCGTACGGAAACATAAACAATCGCGAAATTTCATTGTGTACGGAAAAAAGAGATGTGTACAGCTCGGAGGAGGAAAAAAAACGGTAAAAGAGGGACACGATACGGAGATTGGTAGATGAGAGAAACAAGTGCCACGACGCAGGTGCTTTCTATCCTAACTTCTCCAAGATTTAACAATCGCTATACGCTTGTTGTGTCGTCGTCGTCGTCATATCGTCTCTGTTTTACGATTTTTATTGGTTACAGTTTATTGTCGAAGACGGGGGACTTTTATCAAAAATGGTCAGAAGTATCCGCGCGAGGATTCAGCGAAAACACGAGGGGTTTCTCGAGAACGTATCGGTAAATCGAGCAAGCGAGGAAAAAACACGTTCACCTCTCGGCCCCGTCATTTTTCTACCTCTCTATTTTCTAAACTCTTGTTTCTATCCTCAGCGCTGAGGGGCTACATTTTCTGCACAGAATCGCCGGGACTCTTTGGCATGACAGGGTAAAAGCAAAACGGGAAACAAGGAGGAAGTTAAGAAAAGCGCGTGGGGTGAGTCGTCTGCCGGCGCTCGGAGCCGCCTCGAGAAACAGCGTGTGGATCCGAGAGACTCGAGAGCTTGCGGTGAGAGAGAAAGGGTATTGTAGCTCGAGAAATCCATCGAAGAAAACGGATAATCAGGTGAATTCTCGAAGAGCCAGCTCAGATGGAGTCCACGACAAGGATTTGCCACCCGTGGGCCACTTTCCAAAATCCAATCTCCCAGGCTATTCTTACTTTGGCTGGATACTCTCAGGGCGCTCGACAACACAGCTATACCTCCCGACGGAAAAGTCGCCCGAAAATCTCAAGAGTCTCTTCACGCGTCGACGTTTCCGGTCAAATGAGGGGGGAGTCTCGATGAGATTTCGCAATTGCATTTTTTTCTCGATCATTGAGTACGGTGAAACGTATGCGTGCTGCACCGCGCGCTCGGTACCCGTCATACACGTTTTATATGGAAAAGCTATCACGATGCGGTCGAGCTAGAAGCAAGAGAAGGGAATCGAGCTTTTGCGGAAACACAGTTGCTACGGTAAAAACTTGTACTATACATTTGCAGTAGGGCAGAGGGCTGCTTTTTAATGAATATCCGGATAAATCGATTCAGTGATGCCCATGTGCTTTTTTCTTTCTCGAAAATTTTCCAACGAACAAGATCCTTCTCGGGAAAAGTAAAGCGTGCAGCACGTGGAAAAAGGGATATTTTCATGGATTTATCCGGAAAACTGGGACACGGATTAGCTATTGATAGCTCCAACTTTTTTCAGGAGGAAAACTGACTCATGTCGACGGAAGCGATTCACTCGAATGACAACGTTCAACAATATTTCCTCCTGCCCTCGTATAGCGATATCATTCCCAATATTTTTTTCCACGGATGTATTGATTTCTCCTCGATTTCGTTGATTAAATCAGTGTCAAGTACTTCTTCCGGAACGTACTTCTCGATTTTTCGAAAATCCGTAAAAAGCTTTTTTGGAGAATTAGACGCAGCTGAGATTTAACGCAGCCGTTGGAAACTCGAGAGAAGGTAAATTCTGAAATACGGGAGTGGAAGATATGAAATAGTGAGGGGACTCGGGGATGGGGGCTGGAAGGAGAAGTCGACAGTTGGGCGAGAGAAGAAGGGTGAAATGGCCCGATGGCGAATAGTGCGCGCTCGCGCCCGTCGGGTCCCATATTCCGGCTCGACGTGCTTAATTATCAGAGCGGTGTAGCTACTGCACGCGGCATAGATTCTTCAACGTACACCTGTATGAAAGATATACGTACTATAATGGAGATATGCATGAGAGAAGGGTGTTATCCCTTTCGCGAAGAGCGCCGTTTCACGCAGCGCTCGCACCGTTCTCCGGCGTCCTGCTTGAAGGGTGCACCGCGAATTGAGCCGTAAAACCCCAGTGAGCACCCTCGAATATAGCAAGACGT
This sequence comes from Cremastinae sp. B BG-2022a, assembly GCA_030522605.1. Taxonomy (NCBI): domain Eukaryota; kingdom Metazoa; phylum Arthropoda; class Insecta; order Hymenoptera; family Ichneumonidae; species Cremastinae sp. B BG-2022a. The sequence goes on along the minus strand of JAPYYX010000445.1, from coordinate 34,778 downwards.
TACGACAGTAGCCGCCCGACAGCGAGCATCGACTGACAGTGCCGAAGGTGTGCGAGATATGAAGAGAGAGAGAGAGAGATCGAGCGAGAAAGAGAGAGGAGGAGCGGCGTTTACGAGGGACTCTGAAAGTTGGTGGAGTAACTCGCTCGCTCGTTCACATGCCCTGGCATATTATCCCTTTTCTCAGGGTGGAAGAGGAAAACGGCGGAGCAGAAAGAGGGAAGAGGTTTGCGGTTCTGTTTTATCGGTCTTCGGATATATAGGTGCAGCAGCAGAATCTTCCTCAGCACGGCATCGCTATAATACAACCGAACGGTTTTGGCGTTACCGCTCGGCGCACCTTCGCTCTCGCAACCTACGACGTCAGCCGAGTTATGCACTCTGTAGCTCCGCCCGCGACTATATAGAAGTTGGAAAGTAATCTTCTTAGTTGCTACTCCAACCGACCGACAGCGACTGTAGCGGGGGACGAGAAGGATATATAGAAACATCGCGGGATATACGAGCTATTACCCATTCACACACACACACACACACGAGCGCGCGCACGTATACCCTAGCGCCCTCGCATCTGCGTGTCTATCTATGAAAGATCCCATTTAGAGGACACGGATATAACCCGGATTCGAATGTACCGAAAAGCGCGCAGTGTGAGCGAAGAAAGATGAGAATAAGCTCCGCAGCGAGAATTCATGTTGCTGAGGATTGAAGGAGAAAACCAGGGAAGAGCGAACGATGCTTTCTTGAGCTCGCGTCGTTCTTTCCTACTGGAGCTGCTTCGAAATTTTCCGACCCCTCTCCTTCTCCTCCTCTTTCTACTTCCCTTCCTCCCTCTCAACAATTCCCTTTGATTCGAAGAAATTGTCGAGACCTCCTTTCATTTGCTCCATTGGCATCCTTTTCCTCTGACGCTTTGTGTTTTATCGTGCTCAATGAAATGTTCGTCATCTTTCTGTTCACCCCATCGTTATATATCACCAGACGAACGCGCTCTCCTTAAAAACGTGCCTGGGCAAAAAAGTTAGGTAGGTATCTTGTGATTTTTTCCTCGTACACGTGCACATCACCATCGAAAAACACGTTCAAGCCTATACGTGCCGATTTAGTCTACGAAAGAAAACGAATTTACGGAAATTTTCTGACGTTTACCTCATCCGGAAGAGTTCATTTTCGATGCGCAGCGAAGACACCTCCTTCCCGCCCGTCAATCGACTCGCAAACTACTGGAGGTACGTGTAAGTAAATCAAGTCTAGCGTAGGTTATTCAGGTGTTGGTCACACGTGTGCATACCAGTTGCAACAATTTTCTTCGTAAACTGCGGTCCGGACCGGCCACGAACGGTTCATCACTTATCGTTCCTGACTCACGGGCACGTTTCGCAATAGACAACGGTCAATCAATGGATTTCAAACGCACGCCGTGCCATTCTCGTAAAGGGGAGAAGAGTTGATGTCGACAGCTCGAGAGGAAGAGCGAGAGGTAGAGAAGGGAGAAAGAGCAGAGGTAGTCCGATGGATCTTTCGTTGATGGACAGCGAGGAGCCCTAGGGGCACAGGAAAACTGATGCGGAACAATTTTAACCCATCCTCAGTTAACGCACCTATTTTCATCTGCCGTTGAACGCGTCACTGTACACTGCATTCGAACTTTCTTTCAAGTTTGGAGCTTTATTTACATGCTTCGATAAAATCCGTTTTTTTCGCCCCAGAGCTAGATCGATTATGTACCATCGGACAGTCTTGGATGAATTTCATAATGACATTTTTTCCAACAAATGCGAGATTATAAAATAGAATGGAGAAAACGATTGAGCTGCGCTTTTGCTTGTTTTCAATTTTTTTTCGAATAAGCTCATAGATTTGCAGAACATCGGAGGTTAATGTATACGTGTTATTCGCATGTCGTAGTATTGTTCGCCGAGCGCAAAGAGGATATCCTGCGGGTGGATTCTACATAACAAAGGAAGTTGCAGACATTTGCGTCTACGATTTCCACGCGGCTTAATAGATGGTTGTCCCATAAAGCCCACGTGTTGATATACCTGCGAGCCAGATCACGATCAATTTACCATAGCCGGTAACTGTACTACTGGTTGGACGCGCGATCGTACAAGGCGAGACGTATACACGCGAGGTCCCTTTGTCGATATCGGCACGTTTGTGAGCCGAGATAGCAGAGAGAAGGTCCTTTGCTAAGTACCGACGGGAAAATCAACGCGTATCCCGGTGCATCAGAGAGAGCCACCGGAGAACGGAAGAACGGAGATGTACTGAAAGTTCTTCGGAGGAGAGAACGGAGAAGCGGAAGAGAGAGAGAGAGAGGGAGGGAAGGGGAGAATGAGGAATGACGAAGAGAGAGAGAGATGGAGAGAAAGGGATGAGGTGAAAGGGAGAAAACAAGAGGAGAAGCGATCGTCTTCGTAAATACTGGCTCGCGTATCGGTTAACTGTGAGCTTTCGCCCGTCGATTCGGTTGGTATGTATCCGTTGTTGAGAACAGTAGGCATTGTCTGTACACTTGAACCCCTCATCCGTGACACAAATCTATACACAAGCATATATGAATTGCGAGGCTGTATAATATCTGTGCATGCACGGATAATCGACTCGCACTTTCTATCGCTTTGACTAGAGAGCCGAGTATGCACCGATCGTCGGGGCTGCAATTGTGTGCGCTCGGTGCAATACTAGAATGAGTAAAATCACAGAAACACGTGTTTCGCCAGCAGAGCGGGGTCGGCAACGACGGGACTGCACAGAGAACGTTTGAATACGATTAAGCCAGTGAAGCAGCAGCAGTGGTGGCAGCATCGAACGAGCGAGCGAGTCCACGCTTCGGGAGTTCGGGCTACCAAAAAACATTCGAACGTATTCGCTTTGTCTCTCTTCTCTCATTCTCATTTCTCTCTTTTCTTCTCTCTTTCTGCATATGTATCATCACTACCGTTAGATGAGGAGTGGGGCAGTTCTATGAGCAAGGGAAAGAGAGACAAGCAGAGAGAGACAGTGAGGGGGAGAGGGAGAAAGAGAGACAAAGAAAGGATGCTTCGCTGTTGCTCTGTTGTGGCCTGCGTTCAACGTTAAATGCAACAGAAGCAGATCTGTAGCGAATTGGGAGCTCTGCGAGAGTAAAGAGGAGTACGGAGCACGCTATCGTTAGGTATCGGTGCACGAGAGGGTGAACTACAAATATATATATATATATATTGTATATCGGGAGAAAGAGAGACAGCGATATCGAGAGGGAGAAAAAGAGCTTGGAACACCGTGCCAGAGACAGCAAAGGCAGGTAGGTAGGACTCGTTCTCTTGTGTGCGCTATACACGATGCGATGCTATGCTCCCGGGTATTATTTCGTTACATTGAACACGTACCGCCCAGCAAAGGATTGTTTTATCACAAACTTCTGCACCGATGAATTCGTCTGTAACGGGGCGATGCTCTCTCTACGTTTCCTTTTTCGCTCGCACCCTCTTTCTCCCTTTCTCTCCTATAGCCACCCACCGCTCCTTCTCTTTCTCTCACTTCAGCTACTGTGTATGTAGTTGCTTCGCTAGTGGATTTTACTATTCAAGCATTCGTTAGGCGCAATGCGTTGCCAGCTTTTGAAAGTTCGGTTATATCCCCTTATAGAGCGCGAAAGTATGAGTGCACTCTCACATGCAAGCGTATGTGCTCGAGTTAAACGAATGCACCAAATAAAGTTTAGATTATGGAGACGCGCTCTATTTCCACTGCTTTGTACCAATTGATTTTTTTCTCTCGATCCGCTCTCGACCGCGCGGGCTAATTATTCAGTTTAAAACACTTTTAAGCACTTCCTACGATTGAAGACAATAACCAATAGTTGTTTCATCATTCGAGGGTATATTATTTGTATGAAAAGAAATATGTTCATTCGTTAATGTGCAGCGTGTATATAGTTTGCCTCCGTTTGAATCCATATACCCGAAACAATCGAATTACCGATTTTCAGATGAGGTAAATGAGAGAATCTGTTAGACATTAGTTTCAGAATTATGAGCGTGCGAGATCCTGTCATTGAATCGCGCATCGCCGCGATGCTACGAAGCGAGAATTTCGCAGGTTCAAAATCTTGCTTCCTTTTATCAAATCGTAGGGAGAGGAAAACGGAGGTGGTTCGGTGGGAAAAGAGAAATAGAGGAATAGAGGGCGTGAGAGATTCAGCTTATGTATGTAGTTTATAGGCGGGCTTGCGCCAGGTTAGTACTGAGTAGATTGCTCGTCGAGGAAGGAAGGAAGGAAGGGTACAATGTAGATATAGTTAAGCCGATGGGTCGTGTTTACTGGCACGTATTCAGCAGCGACAACCAACTTTGCAGTTGCAATCGCTACAGGGATCGAAAGACTTCGTTGTCGACGTCCTTGCTCTCGTCCTCATTGTTTTTGCGTCGTGATACTCCTCCTTGTCGTGTATTACCCGTCGTTCTGCAGAGAAGGACCTGTAAATCCTTTGATGCAGGCAAACTACACGATTTTCCGGGTAAACGCTTGCGGCACAAACTCCTCACGCTTCTGCACGATCCTTTCTCACTCCATGTGTCCATGCGCAAATGTTCATGTCTGCGAGAGCATAACCGTGCTCATTCGGGGGATTTTATTCGCCTTCTTTGCTTCATTATATCACTCGTGAAGCCCACACTTTACACTTTCTTACCAATTTTTAAAATCCATACCAATTATAAATGTAAACAGACATTATAAAAGATGACATTTTTTCGTACGTGATATTGGAAGAAGAAAGTGATTATTGTCATAAAGAATTGTTAAAGAATATGCAGAGAGACGAGGTGTCGTCATCATTTTAGGGTGAGCGAAATTTCAAGACTCGTGATATCACCTTATATCTGCTACAGGGAATGTGAGAATCTAGGAGGAAGTAACACGAAAAAACGGCGCGAGACGCAAATGTTCCAAAGTTCCGAGGTTGGATATCAAACAACTGAGCTGTTCAGTACAGAATAAACGAAATTGCTAGTCTTTATCATGCAAGAGAAACGATCACCCTTTCCCCTCAGTGTTCACTGAAATAAGCTCCCAAGCGCGTTCGTAGACATAGAAAATGTGACGCACAAGTACTGTCTTCATCTCTCTGTTGGTACTGCACTTAGTTCACTACAGCTCTCATATGACGCGCCAGTTAATCAGAATTAGCAGTAGGTTCATGCGAATGAAGATTAAAGATGACGATGTATAAATTAAGAAATTTGAAAGTTTTCGTCTTACTCTGTAATTTTATCCTAAGATGTATCAACTTTTCACTAACGTTATTTTCAAGTCGATAAAAAATTAGCTCTTCAGTTCTTCTTTGACGCAAAAATTTATCTTGTTTATTACTTTTTGTACGGTTTCGTTCTCCACGAGGATGCTCAAAAAAATTAAGAATAAACGGTTATATTCACAGTGGCAATGTATGTATGTAACGGAGATTCCAGAAGGGGACAAAAGCTTTCGTGGAGCGACACCGAGATTAGGTAGAGATGCTCGTTACCGGATGTTCGCTTTGTGGTATCCGGCACGTTTGTGACACGCGCTGTGGAATCTTTTGAGTGTGAAATGTTTCAAGAATTTCCAACATCCAAGTATGAAAATACTTCATAGCGTGGCGTATTTGTTCATCATATAAGGCTTGCACATGTGTGTGAGTGCGTGTGTGTATGCGTTTTTTCAATAAAATATAATAGATACACAGACTTAAGGAAGTTCTGCTACTAAGGGCCGTAGCAAGTACTTTCTCCCGCGTGAACTGAAGGCAAAATCCCGGGTTCTTATTTTTATAAGATATCTTCTTGAAAACCATGTCAACATTCTTTGTCGTTGCATCAAAATGGTGGATTTCAATATTTAATATCTCGATTTTAACACGGTGAAACTTCTTCAAATTTAACACACGTTATGCTAGAGAACATAAATTTTGAAGAAATTATCTTTAAAATCGCTTTATAGCAGAAAACCCCTTAAATCCATTATTGAATCAAGTCCCACATCTAGTTTATATCTACGCAGTTGTGAGAATTTTCTTTACTAAAGAAGTTGAAGGTGAAACCAATCGGATTAAAACAGTTTTCTGGACAAGTTGTTGGGCGAATCTGCATATACTCGGAAGAGTAATCGCAGAACGGCTAAAAAATTTACTCAGAGTAAGTGCGATCGTCCGTAAGATTGAAGGGATGAATCTCCAGGGACGAAAACCTAGTTAAGAGCTAGAAAGACCCTGGAGAATATCGTCGACCGTCTGCTAAATTTTGTTCCTCACCGAGGTGCGAAACTCAGCGAGATAAGTTCCACACTAAGTCGAGTTGATTCTTCGAAATTCCGAGACAAGGCGAGGGAAAACGATGGATTCGATACGAGAGTTCTGATGTGTAACACCTACACGTGTAGCAAATATATAAGTGAACAAAAACCGAGTAAGCCAAATTTTACTCTATGCGGGAGAAACTTTTCGCACAATTTAATCATGAAGAGACCGCGACCCGACGTTTCTATATATTATTCATATCCTTTCATTATAATTAGCATCTAAATTTATAATCGTCTGCGAGAGCATTTTCAAAAAGTTCTTTATCTTGATGCATTTTGCAATATGTATAAAATGAAAGAGGAAAATATTCGACGAGACACTAATGACGAGGATTGATTTAAATAATAATTTAAAGAACATTGGGCAGCAAAAAGTAAACGCGCGTGCAGCAAAGTTTATTATTTCGTACGAAAGAGATTTGATTAATTCTGTGATAAAATTGGAGTAGCGTATATCGGTATAGGCGTGGACGGAGAAGATCTGCGGAGGGAAAGTGAGTTGCGGGGTTTTGTGGGCCTCTGATAGCGGATCGAATAGCGGGAATCCCGGGAACTGCCCGGAAATTTATTACCTCTGTAGGTAGTGCGAAATGTACCGGGGTGATGACTAGCCTCGAACACCAAAACGGAGGCTCAGAAACGTGCCCGCAATGGAGTTGTATCTCCAAGCCTCAAACGGTGATGACTGTTTATTGTACGTTTAACAGATAAACAAGGAAAATCGAGATGCGAGGGCAACTTGCGTCGGAAGCGCGAGCACGCACACGCTTGTTCGAGAAACGTCACGAAATCGTGCGTCCTCATCGTCCGCAATTCCTACCAATAAAACAGCTGCTCATGTTGGGCTTCACCAACCATCACACTTCGTTGCAAATCCCATGCATATTTAATCAGTCAGAATTATGGTTCGTCATGCCGCAGTTTTGTCGTTCCTCTATGTGCCAATGTACGTGGAAAAATCCGTGGATTTTCTGGACGCTCAATCGACCAATCACCAATGAAATTGCTGATCTAGGCAATAGTCGAATTCTGATGTTCGATGTTATTGAAATAATGCGCATAAACAAATATTTTTCAATTCATTTTCATCTCCCGAGAGAATAAAATTTAAATCGCTGTCAATCCGCTGTTTTATTCTTTATGGGTTCAATTAGATCAGGTTTATCGCATGCAATTAATGGTCCAATCGATATCGGAATATTATATGTCATATTGCATGATTGCCACGTGAAGTAAATTTCCTGAGAAATTCGTCTTGATAAAAAGAAATGAACTTTCCTTCAAGGCTAAGTTACGTTCCTTTGGCTCGTTTCAAGCTTGCTGGAATAACGACATCGTTGATATGTGTCTCCATACAAAAATTCAAGTATCAACGAGACACGAGTATCGCTCTATTATTGAGCGCTATGAAAGAACGGATGGCGTGTGCGAGAATTTTAGTAAAAACGGCAGAGAATTTCATTTTACCACACGTGAGAAAGCGTCAACGTGCGAAAGTCAACGGGGATAATGGTCAAATGAAACGAAAAAACTATTGACAAGCGAGAGAGCACCGAGACACAAACAATGATACATTGTAAACCAGCATTCCATTCTCTTATCACGATTAGAATAAGAAAATTACTTGTGAAAATATATTTTACAAAAATTTATTCTGGTTTAATGTTGTTTTTAGCATACATTCTATTGAGAGTCATTTTAACAGCGCTTTTCCAAATATACAAGGAGTAAGTGAAAATTGAAGGTTATCAAAGATGCAAAATACGAAAATATGCACTCATTATACATTGACATCGAAAAGTGATTTCAACTTTGTAAGCATTCTTCGCTTATAAATTAATACGACTAATGATAAACTCAGAAGCTATTTTCCATCAAAGTATAAACCATACTTTGGCAAGCCTTTTTATATGCAATGAGTGAAATCCTCATGTGCATCATTGCGAGATATCACTGTTCGGGAAAGAACTCGAGAGCGTTTGCCGCGTCGGAAAATGAATGTGCACGAGCATGCGGCGGCCTGGTAATGAAAACGAGAGTTTACTTCCTCGCTGCCTATGTACTTTCCATTTTAGGATTCGTAACGTGTGGTGAACATGAATAGTAACCGAGCTGAGCAAGTACTTATTACACATGAGAAAAAATATTGCGTGCAGAACACGTTTCGAAATAATTATTTCTTAACGCTGTGGATGCACTCTGTCCTGATGCGGCGGCCACGATATTTCAATTCCACCTTTCAAACAAGAAATTATTGTTACGGGAAAATCATCACGAAATGATGAGAATATGCACCAGAATCACAAGATTTTAGAGTAGAAAATATGCAGTTGCTAATTCTTGGAAAAGTTTCGCAAAACTTGTGAAACTTCATTTTTTATGTCTTGGGATGTCCATTTCAATCCAATGTACTTTGAATGCTTTCCAGCTGCACCTAAACGAAAATTAATATCCCGAGCAATCTATGAAACTAAAGACGGCGGCTGTTATCAAATAAAATTTTGATGAGACATGATTTTCAATTTTTTCGGGCACACAAAAATTAAATAGTCGCGAAAGTCTAACCAGATTTTGAAAACCCTCCCATTTATATACGAGGTTCAGCGGGCATTTGATTCAACGTACTTGGAAGCAGCATAGAGTCCAGGGGCTGACATTTTTTAATTGCGATGTTAAAGTTGATATTCAAAGGTTACCGGATAATCTTCAAGTATCTCTTACAAAGTAATGCATGTTATCATTCAAAGGCAACGAAGACCCCGAGCGATCTAAATCCAAACTCGAGGATACTTGAAAAAAAGGAAAAAAAGTAAAAATAGTTGGTCGACCAAGTGATGAGCTAGCGAAATACAACGGCTAAAAATCACGAGCTACTTTTTAGCGACTTTTCTTATTTGCTTTTAATAATTCTCGTTGATCAATTTGGTATGTAATCGCTTTTTGCAACTAAGACAGTACGTGAAAATATTCGTTTCAACTGTATTAGGGTGATTGACGCGTTGAACGTTGTAAATCAAATTTGATCGACGACATCGAAAAATGCGGATACGGGAAGAGAAGAAAAAAATATATTTTCGAGAGCACGGTATTTTTTTTGAAATCGAAAAATAAATAGAGTTACGAGACAAACGTTACCTACGAGAAGTTGAATTCAGGATGACACAATCTCGGCGTGGGGGTCAAGTTAAAAAAGCTCCGGAGAGAGGGAGAGATTGGTATGAAGCGGAGTAGAGAGGAAACGAGGGTGAGAGTACGAACAGAGAGGGTTCGCTCGGCTAGAGAATTACGTTTCTACCGTCAACACAATTTCACCCGTCTGCCATTCAGATTTTAATATGCTTTTCCTCGCTAAAACGTGTCGCTTGACGTTCGTATCGGCTCAATTTTACCGAATGGCGAGCAGCAAGCGTGTGCGCACTGGCCAACGAAAATCTGTCAGCCATCTCACCGTTTTCGAGCCCTCATCACCCTCACTTTTTAGCTGCGGTATATATTTTGTCTGTACTCAATCGCGAGTCCCGCGGTACCCGTACTCTCGAACCTTTTTTCCACTCGATCCCCCAAATGTAGAGCCATATCCTTTCTCGACTCACTAAACTTTATCCAAACTCCTTCCCTCCCTCAAACAATCCATCTCATTCTTGTCCGATGAATAGGCTATATTTTTGTCATGCCGACGGATATGTCGCCGAATTTTCATTCTACCGCCCTTACTCGATTCAAGAAAATAAATTCTGTGACCAATTGGTTTCGAACCTTGATGTCATTTGTTTCTCAATGCATAGTTATTCTAAAATTCTGCATTGTCAGCTTCGTTTTCTCTATAGATAAAATACATACATTGAAAATTGTACATATCTAGAACAATTTTGTTCAACATGCCGTTGTCGTGAAATCGGAAATCATTGAAAAATGAAAGGATATTGTAAAGAAATATTTCGATAATTGAAAGTTACTTTTTGTATGAAGTTTTCGGCACTTTGTAACAATGAGAACAAACAAGTGGTGCAAAGCCCTGAGCATTGATGAACGCAAAATGAAAAAGTAAATGAAACAAAAATGATGGAAGCGAGGCATTTTGCGCTCCCCTATACGAATCCATTGACAAAAGTTATAGATCGATTTTTTTACGAGCGAATTCATACGGATGGACCGAGAAATATAGAGAATGGAAATAAAAAAAGCAAATCGAAGCTAAGGTACAATCATAGAATGCAGAAAAAACGACGGCAAAGTAATCTGGTCGTTGATTGACTTTGGCAGTACGTGAACTTTCGTTCTTCTCGCTATGCTCCGATCGCACACAGACACCGGATGACTCAATTTTCGTTCCTTGTTTTTCTTTTTACGTTTCTGCTTTTGTACCCTTTTCGCCATATTCACGTACATGTCTATTATTCTTTTTCGTTTTTTTCCTTTCGTTTCTTTCTCTCTTCTTCTCTTTCTTCCTTTCTTTCTTTATGTTTTTTTCCCATTGTTTTTTCTTTTTCTTTACCGTCCCAAGCGTGAAGGGGTCAATTATAAAACTGGAACCCCCGAGATGGAAAAAAACATCTCTATGGTTTTTCTGATGGAAGGACAAATCAAACCGCGGGTGATTGAGACTGAAATAAAATTTTATGTGCAACCGTAAACAGAGGAATGTTTCATGCTATTTTAACATTATTTTAATTGTATCTTTTAAAAAATCAATGAAAAATATGAACTGGCGAATCTACGAAAAAAAGAAAAGAGAAAATGTTCGGAGGGTACGGTGTTAGGCAAAATAAAATCAGGGGACAAACTCTATTAAAAGTTCAATAAAACTGACGGAATTATGATTGCATACTTTAACTTCATGATGAATATACGGAGGGATGGGACGGAAAAAATGAAATAATCATTCACCGGCGAAGAGAAAGCGAGATAGACTGACAGATAGAAACAAAGGGAAGGTCTATTCTCGGACAAATATAAAACGTAATATATGTTCGCGATTTTATGCGTTCTATGGTCAGGGGAGCAAGATTAAAGCCTTGCAGTTCTTCCTGTGTATTCACGACACATCGGGAAAAACTACCCCGATGTATGTATGTACAGTGTAAACTCCTCCATGTGAACTCCTGCGTTCGTGTAAGCTCTCTTTTTTCACCGGGAGGTATGGACTATCATCCGTTGTTTTGTCCTCGCAGTTGTAAACCAGTCATGAATAACGTGAATCGTGAATTTATGGGAATTGCCAATCCTGTCCACGTACTGTCACGAATCGAAAACACCTGCCTCCCGAAAATTTTCAATTTTATTTCTACCTGGTGTAAACTCAAAATCCTTGAATTTGTGCATAAAATTGCTGCGAATATGTACACAATCTGTCGATGTGTACTATTTCACTACTATTAGTGCGTTCCAAAAAATCATTCTTCATTCATACTTTATGTTTGATAAAAGTATGAACAAACTTGTAAAACAATGCATGGGTCAATCTGATAAATGATCAGGAAAATGCAATTGACTTTCGATTAGACTATAGAAAATCGATTGTTTAATATCGGTTTGTTGATTTTGTTCACATTCGTGCTCCGGATTTTCAACCCACACATAGAACGTGCAACGAAATGTGTATTAAATCTTGAAGGCTCACCCTACTCGTATGCAGGCTACCTCTGGACGTTAACCCCTCTTCTAGTTCATGCATCTCCTAGCGATTAAATAGATCCTTTTCTTTTGCTTCGACCTACACTCTTACGGTGAAGTATCTCGAGGCGGAGAGGCACCCTCTGTCATTTTCAGTTCATCTCCTTGGATGCCCCAAACACCATTCCCTCATCGGATAGCTAGTCGGACCCTCGTCCGAACACAATGCCAGTTAACGCTACCATGCCTCGGAGCATTGCATACGCACTCAAGTATATCTCGGTATACATATGGTGTCTCAAAATTTCAAATCCAAGTTACCAGTTAAAATCATTTAAGGAGGAATTGTATCTATTTTCAAAATTTTAAGAAAAAGTTGAAATTTTGTACATTTGTTTGAAAACGGCTAGAAAATCCTTGTACCAAATTTGAGAATGATTCACTGAATGGTTTTAAAGCTACGAATTTTCAAACTTTTAAAATTTAACATTGTCTTATGGAAAATTCATATAAATGTCGTGAACATAAACAAAAAAGGTACCATCTCCATAAATTTTTTATGTTTCATATAAGTGTTCAATGCTAGTTCAAAAATTTGAAACCATTTCACTGAAATTTTTTATTTTCTTTGTTTAAACATTGTTAATTGTTAAAATGGTTTAATTAATAATCGGAAGTTGTTAATCGCCATTGTAGCTAGTACACCAAAAATTCAGAACCCTTTCCAAATACTTGAAAGTAAAAAATTCACAAATTTTCGTTCTGAACATGCTTTCGACATGGATTGCACCTACCAATCTTCCTTAACGCATTAACGCCCAAAATGACACTTTTCATATAGTCATGTTTGACCGATTGCCAACAACGCTAGGACAATGGGATTCTTATGAAAATTGGTACTCGACTATTTTCAAGTGTGCTCTTTTAGAATATTGAGGTTAGAAGCCATGAAAATTCGATTTCTATGGAAAATTTGCAATTTAATAAAAAAAAACAGCAAAATTTCGGTGTAGTTTTTTTGAAAAATTATTTATATCGAACCTTTACAATACTCAATTCTGCAAAAATCGTGGAATCTTTATGTGTACTTTGAAAACCTATTGGTTAGGAATTTTTTTTATCAAATCCTTTCAAAATGGTGGCTCGAAAAGGGTGAAATTCTACGTAAAAATCAAATAATGGTTTCTTGCTTGATTTCTCGAGCTAATTGTGATATCTTAGGTTCAACTTTGGATATAACCTTTATTCAGTGTTTGAATTTCAAAAATTATGGAAATTTTGAAAATAAAAAATGTCTTTAGAATTTGAACGAAGAGTTTTGAAATAATATATAAACTTAAATTTACCCATACACGCCAATCTTTATAATTCTGGAATCTATGCAAAAATTTCAAAATTTTTTTTACTTGATCACAAAATGGTTTCATATAATTTTTGTAGCAACTATTTCATTTGTTGTCTTACTTCATCATTATTCCAAAAATTTTTTTTTTAATATTGTAGATAAGGTAAATGTCCCAATTATTGAACACTATCTTGTATTTTTATTATCTATCATTCACCTGCATGCAATTACTTATTTATAAAAATTTCATTACACATTGCAGTTTTAGCTATCGAAATGTTACCTTACTTGACTATAAAAAGGTTTAATTGATAGAAATCAAAAATGTTTTATGAGCGAATGCAACGCAATTTGACGTCTCATGCGCCTCGCTTATCGTTTTTACTGAGACGCGCCACTTCATGCGTAAAGGCATAAAAAATACAAAAATGATCATATCTTAAAAAATCAAAGCATTTCAGGTTCCTCAGAAAATTTCTTACCAGTTACCATTTTTGAAAAAAATGTTTAATTAATTATTTGTTAAAAAATACGGTGTTCAATTACTGGGACATGGAAAATGCAGTATGTCCCAATTACTGAACACTCGAATTCTTCAAGATAGCATCATTAAACCCATCAAACATCGAGACAGTTAACATGTGACAGGTCGTGTGAATCGAATTTATTCAAACAAAATTATCTTTATTCTATTAATAATAACTCTAAGATCGTCAAATATATTTTTTATTCGTATTTTTGTGTAATGAAGATAAAATGAAAAGTAAGAAGAAAATATAATCTAAAAATACGAATGTAATGTTCAATATAAAGAACATTAAAAAAGAGGAAGCTGAAAATTAAAAGAAAATAAAGCTGGAATCAAAAAACAAGAAAGCTGCAAAAAATCAATTAAAAACGAGGAAGCGGAAAGGAAAAATATCAAACTTTCATTTGGACATGATAATGACGTTTTTTTTCTAATTTTTACATTTTTTCTTGCCGAATTTCGTCCCACGGATTCTTAGCTGTTAAATAATTGTGACGTTTACCTTACTACAAGTCCGAGAATAATCTGTAATCACAGAATATTATCTAAGAAAGCATACGAGTATGTACGCGGTAAAATTTGATAAAAGCACAATTTGTGAGTATAGTTGCAATCTTAATGTCGTTTGCGGGTACACTCGACTTGATGGCAGGTTAAGGGGGCAATGATATTAATAGCTGACGATATTTCGAGCGACAGGATCTGTGTTTTACATAGGGAGACGGAAGGGCAAAATGAGAGAAGGCAGGATGGAAAGCGTAATTCGCGGTACGTTCCTCTGTGCGAGAAAAGGGGTTCTACGGGGGAGAGAGGTAGAGAAACAGAGAGAGAGAGAGAGAGAGGAGTTGAAGATAGGACGAAGTCTCAGACGAAGGATGGTGCATAGTCAAGTGACGGCAGAAACAGTGTCGAGATCTCGAGTGTCTCGAGGTCGGGGCGGTCTCTCTGTCTACGACGTCGTTCGGTAGTTCTTATCGATTCGATTACGATAACATGATTACATGGATGCAATGACGAAATAAGGTATGAGGGGACAGTTTGCAAGGTAAAGGGTGAATGAGGCAAAGCCAAAAGCTAGCGAGAGACGCTCAGCTTTTCCTTTGATCCGCCAACAGAGACTCGGGTCTTTTCGTTTTTGCCTCTCGTGTCCTCATCCTTGTGCATCCTTACTTTGCGTTGCACCTTTCGTACTTGAAACCAAATTATCTCCAAAGGCTTAAGCTTGTGACGCGGTCATTATTTCTTAATTCATATGAACTATTTTCGCGTTATCATCGAGATCCGTGCCTTCGTCACGGGTTCAAAGGTGCCTTCGAGATAAACGCTTTGCTTCATGAGGATACCAGAAGTAGAGTAAGAAACTTGTACTATTTTTTTTCCTTTTGTCCTGTAAATTAAAAAAAACACACTCATTTCTCGATCTCTATCTAGACACACGATTTACACGTCACGAAATATTCAGCACAGCAAGTCAGCATCATATAATTTCATCGAAGCGGCAGCACGTCCAAGACAGATAAAATGAGAGCAATCAATAATGATTTCCCATGGAGTGGAAGGAAATTATTTTGAAAAAATTCGTATATGTACAACGAACGACGACGACGACAGGGAGGAACATTATTATTTTAGCGTTTATACGTCAAAACGAATTTTTCTGCATGAGAGGCATCTTTTGTTCCAGTCTAGCTGCACGTAGGCTTGATTTTATATAATGACGGAAAATCAAGAGATGTGGAGAGTTAAACCAAAATTGAGCCGAGTATGTGGAGAAATTATTGTTTCTTGTAGTGGTAAAAATGCAACGAGGAGTAAAATGCGCGTAGAATCGGAGACCCGAGTATATCGCCGGGAATGTATATACACGTACCGATGCTCTGCTCGAGCCAATCAAGCCGTCATTTGTAATCAATTAAAAGCCAATAAGCTCGACGTTGATTGGCCTCGGTGTGCAGGGGTTCCATGCTTCGCTCTTTCCTGACAATCGTCGAGCCTGCATGCATCCAGAGGAAGCGGGAACAATAATAGCAGATTATTAGCATCGGTAGAGCCTTTATTTCCATAGGACGTGCTACTCATGTGGATTAACGTTCCTCATCGACGGCGCGTTCGTTTTTAAGTGTCACGTGCACTTCTTGAGCACATTTCCGTACTCTACCGAAAACGAACTGATGTCTTGCGAGAACTATTTAATACTGGAAATCTGTTCAATCGACTGCTTTCAAGACTCCTATGCCGTTGAAAATTTATACTGGATCGAAGTTATCAATTAGACAGTGGATCTGGAAAACTACGGAAGATTTATTTTTTAGCGTCATTTCCGGAGTCTGGAACCACATGCCATTTGAGACGTTCATCAGTGTGCGGAGTCTTCGAATGTTGCCTCCTTGCGGTCTATAAACTCGGAAGTTTGTTATTTACGTTTGCTCTCTATTTTGTTCGCACGTTTCTTTGCTCTTCACGATACTTCTTTTAAATTGGTTACAAAATTTACAATTGCTTTTTTTTAAACATATTTTTGAAGCAGCTTTTGGTATCAAAAAACGAAAACAATTGTTTTTTCACGTATCGGTCCCGAAATGATTGAGGCAAATGTTGATGAAAGCGCGGTCGGGATGCCTCGAACGTAATATAATGTATGTATAAAATATATGCACGAATGTAGTTTTTGGCGGAGTAAGAGAGGATCGGTGAGGGATGTGGGGAGAGGAGGAGGGATAAAGGAGTAGGAGGAGATAGGGGAAAAAGGGAGATGGAGAAAGACGAAACTAGAAACGAGTCAAAATTTGTCTCTCGGTAACTGGATCTACGAAAATGCGTTCACGTTCTGTAGCAGCGTGTTCGCTTTACGAGGGCGCCTCTCCGTGCAGCCACGTCCGTTTTCCCTCCCCCCATTCCACGATGCGCCACACCGTTTCATCCCTTGCAGTTTTAGCTCCGAAAGCCCAGGCTACCTCTGCTGCGCCGGTACTCGTTCGCTCACTCACACGACGAAAACTCGAATTCCCGTTCCTCTCAATGCGCGCATCTATCTCACGTGCGAGCCGTGAACAAACGGTCGTCTATTTTACTGCGGATGAGCGGCGTGACGAAGAGGAGCAGGATGAGGGCGAGGGGCGGCCGGATGAGAGGGGCTCAGCCGGCAGTTAACGCGAGACCAAGGTAGATAGTGTAAAAAGCGAAAGAGGAAGCGAGGAAGAGAGAAAGAGACTCGTCGCATAGAAAGGAGATACACGCGAAGGGGAGATTCAGGATCCGCAAGGATGGCGGAGAGAGCGCGCCGGGTTTTACGTCGCTCGATATAGTCTATACGTGGATGGTGTATAGCGCACACCTTTCGCTTTTCCAGAAGGGTAAATTCAAGGTGGTAGCAATGCTGCTGGCTGTATTTATCCGTTCATCGAGCAAGGGTCGTTGCGAAAAGGGGGTAAAGAGAAGATCGGGGTGATGAAGCTCCGACGAGCTTCCTCGCGGAACTGCTGCGAGGGGAACGAGAGGAGAACGCCAACGAGTTACTCGGGATATCTTAGGAATTTCTAAGCGAGGATCCGCACTATGGGGCCAATGGGCTTCGAGCAGGCATGCATGTACCTGTACGTACGTACGTACATACACACACGACGAGACTGCTGCGACGTGTATCTGTTTGCAAAAGATATCGTGCATGTCCTCTTGTCACCCTGGACGTTACGAGCACCGGAATTCTCGGGGAGAGGTTTTTGACGATGCCACCAGCGCCACGGAGATTCCAAACTGGAGGGACTAATAAAGCACAGAGCACGGGAGATGTTACATAAACCTCGCGCTCTGCTAGACGGAGCTGACGATCGTGCGTTATCGTCCTTCGTTCCTTTCACGAGGATATAGCTGCCACCCCCGAATTCGAGTTTAACGCGTGAGCTCCTGGTGCACAGCTTTGCGAAAGGACGAATATCTGGATGATCCTAGAAATTGCGATTATCCGTAGGTTCAGCTCTATCCCACCGGTTTAACTAGACTATATTTTGGATAATACGAAAAACATATAAAAGCACAACCCGGGGTGAAATCGTGCGCGATATGGATCTACTCAATTTATTCCCTATTTAAAATATTGTTATAATAATTTCTTGAAATATACCAGTGAAAGATATTTTCATGAACATTGATTGAGCGTGAAATGCCGTTTTCAAGTAATGAGAGAGATTTAACCAATTACATTTCATCTGGTGTTATATCCTTATACTTATTAGGAGATTCAAGTCCCCCAAGAGCCTGTAATTTAACACAAAATTAAAATGATGCACCAATTTATGAAAAATATTGCGAGAACAATTTTTTCTCGGCAAATTGGAATCAAGAAAGCGTACGAAGAATGTTGAGATTCCATCATATACGCGAAACATCGAAAGTTCAGCGCACAATAATAAGATAAACGCCGATTCTCTATTAGTACTAGAATGTAAATTACAGAGATCTGGGTCTCGCCTGAAAGTTGCCTTGGGATTGTCGATCACTGAGCATAATTAATTCGATCGGCAAAAGATTCCACAGTTATAAAGAATTTCCAGTTGCGAATTCTAGGACAGTTAAATGAGCGTCCGACTGCGTATAATGCGATCATATGTAAATTTAATACCGAGTGATAATTCATGCTGATATATGTATATGAAAAATCCAAAGCAGGTGTTACAGTTGAACAAAAATAATAATGACAAAAATATTTAAATAATAATAAGAGTATTGAAGAATCGTGTATGTATATTCATTAATGCGGTGGTAGAAATCCAAAGAACGCGAGTGGGTTTGTGGCTTTCTTGTCCGATTCGAGAGGATAAAATATTGGTGTCTGCTCTACCACGAAATTTCTTAGTGCGAGCTACGTTCTCCTTTCGTGCTTTCCCGGACGAAGGGGATTCTATTATGTTTGTTGTACCTCGTGTATTTACGTAACCTGTTGAGACGAGTATGCGCTGCCCGCGTTTTCACGGCTGTATTATCACGTAGAGGCTCTTTCTATACGTGGCACACACTATACATATAATCACCCAGAAGTGAGAATACATAAGCGCGGGTGAAACGATCGGAGGACTTGTACGCTTCCTGTATTTCTATCCCAACGATATTTCGATATGAAAGGAGAAAACATTTCGCTCGGTTTCGCCAAATAAAAAAAATGCTCCAATGCATGCAAGATGCCGGATAAGAGCGTTCGTCATCCTCACGCCGAGACGAAAGATATTCTTATTTTCCTGCAGGCGATAAGGATCTCCTCCGTTTTGTTTTGCTCCATAGGCGGATAGAAAAAAAAGTGTCTGTGAACGTTAATTATCGATCGTTCTTTCACTTCGTTATGGATTATTTCGTGGAACAATAAAAGTGAAGTTTTAATTTTTTTTTCACTGCGGTATATTTATTTTCTCGGAATTTTTGGGAATTTCAGTTTCTTTTTCCCAGACTCGAAATTGTTCGACTATCATTGTCGAAATGGTAATATTCTTCTGGCCTGCGCGTGCATTTTGTGCGTTTTCAAATGAAAGAAATGCAGCTCGTAAAGAAAAATGAATATAAAGTCTGTCATGGCGGTTATACACGGCTAGGAAGAACAATGTACGTACGCTGATATTGCTAGGCTTACGCGCTATTCTTGCATTTCCTACATTCACGGTATGCCCGTTGTGAATTTTCTCTTTTGGCTCCGGTTGCGATTATTCCGAGTAACAGCTATATCTCCTCAATATAATTGCAGTCGTTCCGTTACACGCAAAAAGCATCGACTGTGCGTTCGAGACGGATTTGCGTGAAAAGAAAAGTCGAGAAAAAATTCGAATGGGATTCACCGGATAACCAGCCGGCACGCAGTTGAGAGTCGCGTAACATGAGGTAAAGTTTGTTAAGAAATTTTACAATAACGACGCTGCACGGTTACGAGATACATATTTCTAAGAAAAAGAAAAAAAAAGAAAAACGACGCGCTGGACCGGATGTATGCTTTTTAAATGATTTATTGATTGTTAAAAATCGACGCGAATCTTATGCAGGAAAAAAATGTTGATGGCCTCGGATCAATTAAAATAAAAGAAAGGAAAAAAGGGAGAATGAGGAAGGGGAAGAAGAGTTTTTGTTTTTCGTAAAGCTTGAGATCCTGGTTCACGGGAAGCCTGTGAGAGGAGAATTACCTTCTAGGCTGTCACGGCCCGTTTGCCTCGCTCACTCTCGTTGCTTGGCCTCTTTCACTGCTGTTTTTGAGAGTGAACGTCACCGACTCGGCCTAGTCTCTTCGAAAACGATGTCAAGCCCCCTCCTCTTCGTTAGCCGAAGCGGAAAGTACCGAGAGCAGCGACGACGGTAATTTCGAGGATCGGTTTTCTCCGTGGAGAAAATTTTCGGTCAAATAAAGTGATAATTAATGAGCGCTTTGTTTACAATGGCAAAGTTCATTACAAGTCCCGAGTAAAATAAGGCTCCGGGTGTTTATACTGTCACTCCGAACGAACGGATATTACTTGCCCCGTCACTCTCTTTATCTAGCGGAGACGGAAAATTAGTAGGCATCGGTAAAATTATTTGTGGAAGTGGTAATAACAAGTATCGTGAAAGTACAGTAATTGTGGAATCTACTCGTTGAACTCGAACCGTAAATTTTATTGAAAGCCTCCTTTTTCTTTTATTTCCTTCTGCATCACGTAATCCAGTTCGCGGATAATAAACACGCGTATAACATTCAAAGGTTCGCCGTATAGAGGTTTTCCGAGTGCTCGGAAAGTAAAAGATTATTTGCAGAGGTAGGATTATATTATCAATAGTGTAACTTTGCTTCGAGCAAAGTTGTCCTCTCCGCGCATTAAATTTACGAACAAATGTTATTCACAGGGAACGTATGCATGCGACGCGCGAAATGAGGGCGGGATTTCGCTCGCTTATGAAAATTCGCTCAAAGGTCACAATCCCGAAAAGGCATTGAAAATTTGAGTGAGACAATGGAATAGTTATCCTCGCTGGTCCCTACTATAATTCGGCAAACCTGTTTATGATGGTGTCTCGTATACCTGTCGAATCCACTCATCCGTACCGTTTCATCCCAAACTCTGGCAAAATATTCGAGTAGAAGTTTAAATAGGTGAGTCGGTATCCATGGAAACGGGTCCAATTATGCAAACGGTTAACCCCACCACAGCCAGGATAACGAGCAGTAAACGGTTCTATGATCTGGGCGCTTCGCGGTATCGAAATTCGGATTCGAGCCTGAATCTTTTTTTAACGGTGAACATTAAAACTTTTTTTGATTTCATTTTTTTTTCCTTCATTATTAACGATATCGCGCTTGACATGGAGAACTTTCCGATTTTTTGTCATTTGCATTTTATGCTCGAAATTTAATAGTCTCGAATTTAACATTTTCGATCTGCTTGCCACTCGTGTCGGCTCGCTGCTTTTTCAGTACGGATTATATTCAACTTTGAATTTTTCAGCAGAAGCTCATTGCATTGGCGTAGTTAGGGGGGCCAGGGTGGGAAAGGCCTCCTCCAAAATGGTACCCGACCCAGACGAACATTTACAAATACCTATGTATATTAGTACACCTTTTTTTATTAATATTCACTATTAATTTTACAATTTTTTTTTTTTTAGATTTGATAAAAATGAAATTTTTATTATGAATATATATTCATAATATATATTCAATATTCAAGGATATTCTGTAGCCTTTGTATTTTTTAATTTTTCCGCGATCAAGAATGTTATTTTCCTCCGAATAAATACCAGAAAACCTGTCATTCGAAATCACGCTCGCGAATTTTCACCCCATCAAGATTGGTTTGGTACTTTGGAACTAATTTTTGTGTTCGGTGAAAATTTTCACCCGTTGATTACAGTGATGATTTAATATTTAATAAAGTTTATAACAAAGTGACTAAAAGTAATAAGTGAAATAAAATTGAATTAATACGCGAAATAAAAAATGCGTTCTTGTGAATTATAATCGTAAATCGTCATATAGGATGGAGGGTGATGGGGTACCCCAAAAATTTGGTGAAAATTTTCGATTTTTCAAAATTTGATAAAATTTAATATCAAATAGCATTAGCTAGAAAAAGATGATTTTCTTTGGGAATGAAACACATTTAAACGAAAATTAAAATAAATCATCAATTAGAGACAAGACGTCAAAGCTAATAGTAAGTTAAATTAAACAAAAAAAATTTCTTACTTTTTGGAGGGGTACCCCATTTTGTTCGCTAAAAAATTTGTTTTTCTCATTGCAGCTGAACATTTTATTTCTTATCTTTAATTGTGATTAAAAACATAAGATTCCAAAAAACTGTTATATTACTTTTTGTGATTTGAAATTTTAAAAAAAGTTATTGGTTAGAGATGGGCGAAATTTTAAATAAACATCAACAAAGTTATGAATAAATTTTTAAGAATTTCCAAAAATTTCTAAGAATTTGAAATCGCTCAAGCATCACAGAATTCCCGTTTGTTGATTTTAATTATCTCCCTTCTTATTTTTGAATTTTCCAAAATGTTCGATCGTTAGCACCGCAGTCGAGGTTATCACCTCATCGAGAAAGATTTGCTCCGTGCGAATTTTTTTCTATGTTCGAGAAAAGTTAATAACTTTTATTATTTTATTAATATTCATAACAAAATTAAGTGGTTAATATGTGAAGTGATTAATTTCCGCGTTCGACAAGAATTTCCATTCGGGATTTTTAATAACTTAAGTTATTAAAAATCCCGAATGGATAATTATTAGTTTTCTTAAATTTATAAAAATCCGAGTTTTGAATAACTAAACTTTGTGTTTCCAAAAAGTGTTCGCGTGTTTAATACAATGAATTACTGCATTTTTAAATTTTCTAAAAAAATTAAATTGTTCATAAATCGCAAAATTCTACTTTTATTTAATTATGAATGGTTAATAAACGTTATCTGAGGAAAAATCCACAGGATTAAATGACCATGACGACCCTCCGGCCACGGTTCACCTAACCATAGAATTAATTACTATGCTTAGAACCCTATTAAAGTTTTTTTATTACATAATACGTATATCTTATAAAAATAACACAATAAAGATGCAACAATTTGAAAAATGGAATTACCTCCAAGTTACATGCCGACAGCCTCGGAGTCTCGGAGTGAATTAATTTAATCTAAAAATTTTTTTTATTGTTGATAGATTTCTGTGTCGTTTCGTCATCATAAAACAGCAAATATTGTGTGATTTTGAGAATAAATATTTTCTACGAAGGAGATCTAAAGGGTCTAATGTAGTTACCATAATGCGACTTCAACTTTGGCGGCAAACCTACCGGCACATGGGCCAGTGACAGGCAAGTAACACAGATAAAACAGATGAGATCATTTGAGACGTGGGTTGCAGAAACGGTGAGTTCCAATATGCACTACTCGGCCATTTACAAGAAAGAGGCAATTATTATGTATACTATTACTTAAAATGAATCTATTAATGTTTCTTATCGTCTGTATTTTACATTACATGATTTTATGAGAACGATCGCTGCAGTAAACGTTGCTCGTAAGTTTTTTTCTAAAATGATTATAAACGAAACCAAACATCGTTAATAACATCTCGATGAAATTATAGTTTTTGAAATAATTATAATCGAAAACCAATACATGTATTTTTCTGAGTTTAATCAAGGTGATGTTCAAGTGTCCTATATCGTGCAAAATCGAATTTTGCTATATTCTCTGAAAATAAACATTTTTCGAAGAAAAAAAAAGAATCACATTGTTCTCTTTGCATCAAAGAATAATGTGATTCTCTTGTTTTTTCGGATATATCAAAAATCTCTGAGAAAATAGCAAATCCGTTTTTCATCTGTCCCTCTCCCACTCGCAGGGGTTAAACATCACCTTAAGTAGAACCAGCTAGGTTCAGTCTACGAAAAAATGTTGACTACGCCAATGGGTCTTTGTAATTGAGAGGTATCGATGAATCTTTTTCATTTTCGGTTCAAAAAGTGCACGGAATAAATTCACATCCGTGAGTAAAGTACATATCACGACTACACGACAGAATCCGTGGGATGTTGGGAAATTTTAATTAACCAGGTCAAGTGCTTTAACGTTAAGCAAATTTTTTTCTCAGAATTTTACGAAATCGCTATTACAACAAACGCGAAAATAACCATGCAAATAATTTTCAAAATCGATTAAATTAGCTTTTAATATTAGGCAGAGATGAATCTCAATACTGGAAAAAGCTAAAATGACGAAAATTTGGATGGTTTTGAATAAAAATATCGAGAACGATGTATTAATATGAATCCGAATTGGGCCATTGGAAGTGCACGACGCGCGTTCCCGTAAAAGCGGCCGCACAGATAGCAGCAAAAAGTTTAACGTCCGGGGAAGTGAGAGTAGAGAGGAAAGAGGCTACGGAGTATGGATGTGGGGCCGTCGGTCGCTCGAACGTCCTTTCGTTTTGCCCCTTCCCGTTCTCCCCGACACACAACACACTCCGGCAAGATGTCTCACGCTAAAGAGTTTATACTCGCTAGTAAGTTTCACAAGTCGTTACAAGAGATCGCAAGAGTGAAGGCGCGATTGCTAACTCGCTCAATGTTTTTACTTATTCAGGACATGCTATTAACGCGGATACATCGCTGAGATCTTTCGTAGTAGATTTTTCACTTCTGTGGGTGCTTAATTGAGATAAATATTACACCAAAATATTAGATCCAAGGTGTTTTGAGTGATCAAAGTGAGCTTTTGAAGATGAAGCACAAGATTATCGTCGTGGGGCTCGCGTCGCTATTAGTTATTTCTGGTAAGTCATGCTTATGTAAACAGATTTTTTTTTACGATCGAGAGAACCCATATTTTGTGCTGGTGCAAAGCAAGTGAAATTAATGCGTTTGATGGACGAATGCTCCGACACCGAAGTGAGTCGGAAAAAAGCTCCGTACACTTGTTATACATAGACACTTGGAGCGTTTGGGTTGGTTTTGAGTGTCAAAACTGGCGCAAAAGCCTCTCATATTCTGATCTCGCGGATATGTATACTCGTCAGCTCCGAGCGAGTCCTTAGGACACGGTATATTACTCTTTAACGGGTCATGGCGCGGGCGCGCGTATTTGAATTCGTTGCTCTTGCTCGAAATATGTTTATATGAATGATTTCGAATTCAAAGCTTATCGATTGGACAATACGTCGAGTAGGGTCGGAATAATGCATCCAAAGGACTGCAGAGATTTGCGCTCTCCATGAAATATTATATCGAGTGGTAATGCGCTCTTATTCTATATCGGAACCGGACGGCCATCCCGGCGCTGTGGGAATCTCTGTCGAGCTCCGTGCACACCGGAGCGCCAACTCTCACGTTCAAGTAGCACGCAGTACCGTTAGAGCGCATAATCCTCCTCCCTCCTCGATAATCCCTAGACTGTACAATCATTTCTCCAACAATTGCAAAATGTCGATAACATTTAACGCTGCTGAAATCTGTGTAGCGATAATGGGGAATCACGCGTAACGATAAATTCTTCCTCAGGAGGCTTGAAAACGTGTGTACATATATATGTATGTATCGTGAAAAATGGTTTACATCAAAGAAAATCCAATGCGTATTTTCATTTCTTTTTTCCTCGAGATGAAATTCGACGGTATATATAGTTGCAGTCGGTCGCCTCTTGAATGCACAAATTTCGATTCTTAACGCGAGGAAAGTTTTTCGAATGGTAGCTTCGGGTAACGATAATAATGCCTCATTTTTATCGTTGCCGATGTTTGATCAGGAATTCGTGCGAGGCTGACGATACGCGAATAGCAAAGTTCGTATCGTCGGTAGAAAATATGGTGCGCGGAGTTTCCTTGCTTGTGGATCTCTTGATAGCACGGGGAACACCGCGGGGAAATCAAGCGTGATCAAGGTTTTTATATTTGCATAAAATGATGGGACCCGGACTCGTCACGTTTCGTCGATGTCGGTCTCGGTTGCTTGCAGCCTTTGGGCTCTCAAGCCTGACTCGATCGTGAACCCTGCGTGTCTCTTCATTCTTTTTCCACCTTCCTCTCTTCCTTTTTCCTTTTTTCGTCACTGAGTACATACCTCGATTATTATTTTATACTTTTACTCTCTCCGTCATTACATTCTCGATCACTACGAGTAGGATTAAAAACTGATCGTATTAAAGTTTCTCTTTGGTATTGATATTACGCCTCCCTGATCTTTTACTTTATCGAGGATGCATGTGTCATTCGATGCGAATAAGCTAAATCGCCTTCAACGAAAAACATCGAAAGACTTTTATCGCGAGGAGCCAAGTGTGCACTTCGCTCCGATTCTCCCAAGGAGAAATTTATCTTCTGTTACACCGAACGTAACTTCTTCAAAATGGTCCAGTGTAAATTTTAAATTACTGCTGACACTATTTGATCTTTCAGGAACGAGAGAATGATACTAAAAAAGTAGTATTTAATCAATCTGAACGTATATAATTGATAATTGAGTTTAATTGAAAAATTTTTTTTTACAAAGTAAAAAATAAATGTGCACCAAATCAAATCATTATTGTATATTGTATCGACGAGTGAAAAATATTTTCAATCAATTTAAGAGCTGACAAACGGTCATTTCATTTCATTGAAATTTTTCTGTTGCCAAAGAGAAAAAAAACTTATAAAATCTTGCTTCCTATTATGTACTATTGTTATTTGTGAGCCACAATAAAAGAAGTTTAATCGATTTGACAGATGATCAACCATGACGATGTTTTATAAGAATTATTTCTGATTCTAAAAAAGTGAAGAAAAAAAAGGTTCGGCTTTGAAGAAGGCTTTATAAATATCTTTTCAATGTCGGATGTCTCGGGCTCGGCCTTCAGCATAAGAAAATAATATTTAGGTATTATTGATTTAGATTACTTTTAAAAGGTGGTGTGATACTCGGAAGGGCCTTTCACTAAGTTCGATATTGGCGTGATTGCTCTTTACTTTCACCCATATATACTTTTCGATTTCACCACTGTCCGAAAGTAACGTATGGAGCTGCACAAGCCGATCGGAAGAAAAGGTCTCAGCGAAAAAGAAATCTTCTCTCTTTTCTATTTATCATTATTTCACACGTCTGGTGCATCAAGAAGCAATCGACCCAAAAATAGTACGTTACGATAAATTTCGCACTTCTCGTGCGATCTCGCTCTGTTCATCGCGGGAGGATGTCGCTCATATATTAATTGAACGATCTACTTCTTTTGCCATAAATTTAAAAATAATGGAGATAGTAACTCGGAAGAAAATCTAGTATCACGATCAAACGCCGGGCATTTGTGTACTTGAGAGGGAGAGAGAGAGGAAAAAAGGTGGAGAAAAGGAGGATGATGAACCCCAATGGACGCCTTGACGTATTTACGACGAACGAATATACAAAGCGGAGGAGACATCGAGAAAAAACGAGACGGGCAAGCTGAAAATAAAGTATGAAGACGAGAGAGCGGAAGGAGATGAGACCAGCGGCTAATACACGCAGTATCGTGGTCGCTCTTTTTTCAACTAGTCTCGTTTTTTTTCTTTCAGCCGAGTCGACTCGGTTACGAGCGGGTTCACGAGCAACGTCGATCGCTCTCTTTCTCATCATCCGCGTCCCTTCATCCTCTAACTCCAGCTATTCTCAATGCATACGGTAACGTCCGTCAGCAGTGTGCCACGAGGCACTCACTTGGCTCAGCCCCGGCTTTTTATATGCCTCTTTTACCTCACCACCGCGCTCTCCCGTTGTACATGTATATATCACGATTCTCGTGTGCGCATACACAACGCACCTTATCACCATAAAAATTTATGTACCTTTGCCGCATCGGACGAGTGAATTGTATTATCACTAACGCACCGAGAGCCCCCGAGCCTACACACGTGTTCCTCTCTGTACCGCGGGAGAGCCGAACTCACTCCACGAATTCTGCGCGATATCCTCGTCAAAATTTCCTTTGGCGAAATGTGCTTGTTGAAACCACCGCGATATTTCCTGCCAGCCAGTTTAAACTCTTTTTTTTTATTATATTTTTAATGTTGTTCTTTCTTCCGTCTCTCGTGGATCGTTTTTTTACAAACGATCCAGGAAAACTTGCACAAAATTATTTTCTAGTTCTTGTTGCTCGTCGCTTCGTCAAAAAGACTGGTGAATTACTTTCCCGTTATTTTTCGACGAAACGTTGGGGCGAGGTCACAGGTTCGAGCATTAAAACCGATTTTCCCGGTAAAGTGCATGCAAAAATTCGACATTTCACGACTGATAAATATAATACAGCGTACAAAATTGTAAGAATGTCGCGAGCGAATAATAGATTTGAGTTAAATAAGCGTGTTCGAAACGTAATTAAATGTACGAGAGGTTCTTTAATCCTGT
The DNA here is from genome assembly GCA_030522605.1 of Cremastinae sp. B BG-2022a. NCBI lineage: Eukaryota > Metazoa > Arthropoda > Insecta > Hymenoptera > Ichneumonidae > Cremastinae sp. B BG-2022a. Next base: position 6,607 of record JAPYYX010000445.1, on the reverse strand, counting down.
CAGAGGAATCGTCCCGAGAATTGATAAATAATTGGATGTGCGAATATCAAAATGGGTATTTAATTTGTTCATAAGGATTATTGTTAATTCGCTCAAAATACATTCATAGAAAACGATGCGTGGGAGAAGGACGAGTGAGCATGGAGAAGGAGGAGGAAGGTTTGGTCTTGAGTCAATTAACTGGTTTGCGAGTATGAATCGGATTGTGGAAAATAGATAACATGTCATGGAGAGCGGTGCGAACGGGACAGAATATGTAATATTGGCGACAATTATAACAGGATCCATCTAATAACCAAGCAGGAGAGCAAGAAATATCAATACTTTATTTATTTATGAAATCTATTGTATAAACGATCGAATTCCGACGGAGAAACGCGCATTTGGGAAATTCGCACGTGCGATCCATAAACTGGATTACGCGCACCAACGACAGTTAATTAGATACAAGCGGCCGATTAGTTCGCAAGAGGCATCCGTAGTTGGCTGACGCGGACTTCCCGAACCGAGAAATTCACTGTAAGGTGTAAGATATCTATTCGAAATTTGTATACGTAAAGACGTGTAACCCGGATTTTCTCTATGTTCAGACAACAGTTTAGATAAGCGAAAGAGAAATTAATCATTTCTGCATCAGAATCGCTTCGAAAACGTTTTATTGGTTGAACTCGTTTATCGGAAAGACGGAGTCTCAGCGAAGAAAGCGAATTTTCTAGCTCCTATGCGTTCTTCCTTTTTTTGCCCGTATTCGTTGTTTATTTTTCGTTCGCTAAGTTTATAACAAGATTGTCAAAGAGGAAAGACTCGTCGTCTCTCGTGACCAGAGCCTGATGGTGGAACGGGTGGGCGTCTCTTGAAGAACAATGGAGAAAAGATAGGAAAGAAGCACGAATGGAATCCGGCCGCTTCAGAGAGGTGGAATGGCGGAAGAAGGAAGCGATGGAGATTTCGTTTTATTATGATATTCCGTGAGCGAAACGGGCGAATCGGACGCTGCGACTTGCTCCGTAGTATAAATAATCAGATATACGAAAAATGAGGCGAAATAAAAGAAAGCGACATAGGGTAAAGGGGGTGATAGTTGCGCAATCCCTCAGGGAAGCGTTTCCTCTGACATATAATACAAAAATAAAAAATTCAATCTCCCCCCGGGGCTTGCTATTTCGCGTGTGTCTTTTGTAAACACGATTGTACGTAGAGATTATTGCCGGAGAGAAACGTAAAAAACGATGCTCACTCCGTTTGTCATTACATGCAAGGTTGAGGCACAAAAATATCATTGGGAGCAAGGAAGGAAAATAAAGAAAGAGAGAGCGAGCGTGCTCCTGTAAAACGGAATCTCACAATCGTATATATGAATCGGTGTCGTTCTGATAAATATATGAAACATCTTGAAAATCAAACGAGAGCAAAGGATAAAAAGAAAGGAGCAAGAAACGTGATTATGGCAAAAATGTATTTTCCTTCTTTGATCTGTGTATCATATAACCAAGATGGGGAGGAGCGCATTTCGTTCTCGCAGCGTTCCTCACCGAAATTCTCTTTGAGTTGCCAATGCGACGGATCGGAGCGGGGAGGGTACCGAGAAAACAAGGGATCGCTGCTGCTGAGGCAACCTGCTTCTCTGTTTGGTATACCCGTCTCGTTGCTCTCTCTCTCTCTCTCTCTCTCTTTTCTCTCCTCGCGTACGTCAGTTTTTCCGGAGTTTCATCCGTTTTTAGTTGTGCGTCGGAGACGCTTTCGTTCCGACTAGCCTTGGGTAAATAAAAGTCATTGGACGGTTCACGATATTATACACGAAGCATGCTACGAAAAAAGTGAATAAACATATAAATAAAAGTGTGTGCCGGACTCATATCGAGAGGCAGCGAGCGACGGATGAGGGAAAAGCTCGAGAGAACGGGACGAGAATAGAGAGGAATCGACAGAGAGGGTGAGAACTGCGGGAGAAGAATACGAGAAGGTAGACGGGTTTGCATGCTACCTGCTTTGGCGAAATGTACCTCGCTCCGCTATACCTCTGTGCCCGTTGGCGTTCTATGCGAGGGCGTAATATTTCGGATAAAGGATATCGCGTGTCATAAAGCTACCGCCAGCTCGTCGTCTGGGCCCTACCTGGGAGAGACCCGTTTGTGCGCATCTATGCAGCAGCAATGCTCTACTCGTTTTTACCCCTATATTTATAGTCCACACATTCCCGAGCCAAAACCGAATGAAGAGAACGACGGATGTCGACGACTAGTAGATACAGCGCTTCAGGATACCACCGACAGATACCTCCGATGAGAAATGAAAGTGAGAAAAGATACGGGAAAACCGGCAAATTTATAACTTTGTATCGCTGCAAATTCTACCAGAGGCCATAAAACTGCGATATTGACCGGACGGAAGAGAAACGGGATGAGACTTTTTGACCTTTATTGATAAGTCCACCAGCCGGCAATCCAAATATTTTATTCCACGGAGGGGAAAATTGTTGAGCAATTAAGATATGAAATAAATGTTTGTCCGTTCTTTCGCACAAATTTGAAAAACTCGGAGCGATTTGTGCGCACAAGTGAATTCCTCTGAATCACTTTGTCTCTATTTTTACCACGTTTCTATCAACTTGCTTTTTGGTACAAATTTTTTTCAATTTACAGGTACTAGTAACTCGAGCTGTATTTGAGGATACAGTGATGTAACAAGCAAGAGGAGTACCGTGAGATGCAAGGGAAAACCGGATGGAGCAACAGGTTCCGACAGCCGTGAACCTCTCGTCGGGGTCTGGTCTTTCCCTTAAACTTGCTCGAACCGAGGTAGAGAAGCCCCTTCCTTCGTGCCTAATGTATCCATTGCCTTATAAGATAGAGAGAGAGAGAGAACGAAAGGACCTCATGGGAAATGTTGAACCGAGACAGCGATGAAGAAAAAGGAAGTGAGCGAGAACGAGTTAACCTTGAAAGCTTCACTTTCTCCAGCAGTTAAACCCTTGAGAGGTTGGTCGGGGATTACATCAAATTATTTCAAGACAAGGAAGTTTCCTAAGTAGACACAAACATTTTATCAAATACACTGGTTCGATGATTGTACACGGTATTTGCTAACTTTTTGCAAGCTGGAAGGATTTCTTTGAAACACAATTAGAGTGATTCGATCGCGATGAATGTAGGATTGAGGAAAAATATTTTGATGATGTTCAATTGAAGGGTCGAAAATCTACAGGCGAAGTAAATGATGACGTAGAGCGCGTGAAGGGATCAGTATCGGTAAAAGGATGCATTTACGAGACTGAGATAGACAGAAATAGGAAGATAGGCATTCATAAATGATAGTGAAGGGAAAGCGAATGCCGGATTTAGGTGAGTGTTTGGTGAACAGGCGGTTAGATGAGATTGCTGTAGGATTGATAGGCTCGAGTCTAGTCTATGGTGGTGATCCCAGGATGGATAGTCGATTGAAGCCGTAATAGACGCGGCAGTATATTCCACTGCTCCTGACACCGAAGAGAATGCGGAAGGGAAACGAGAAGGAGACGGTGTCAGAGGCGATATCCGGTTAAGCACACATTCAATATCGCCATGCCTGTTGCCGGTTACACTCCGAAGTGTGTTCTATCCAAGGGGATAGCAATTATTTATCCTCAAGCAGATTAGGAGGCGGGGTGTGAAAGAAGAAAGAGTAAATAGAAACAAAGACGAAATGACAAGATGAATATAACATGAAACAAATACAGTGGAGAAGGAAAGACAAACGGAGAGAGTTAGCGTTGAAATGGGGATGAGAGAGAGTGTACAGCGGTAACCGCGGTGCTCAGTTGGGGGTCCATTGGCAACAGATTGGAACTCCCCAATGCCACAGCGAGGGCAAGCAGCAACAGCAGTTTCAATACTCCGGCAACGAACTCACCCTCGTCCCGTTACCTTATCCCGGCACGACTGGCAACTCTCGCTCCTCCCAAACAACTCGGTATATCCTCTCACTTTGCATCGTACACACTCTCTCTCGTTGGCGTACACACGCCTAGTCGTACATTCGAGACATTCTCTCTTTCCAGTCATACGGACTTACGAGCTTTTCCATTTCTCGCACATTCACATGCTGCTTCGAAATCCATTGGTTTACCAAACCTGTTTAGAGGGTTTGCACACCCATCGGACTGCCACGTTCCTGACACCGCCGTCTGTTGCACCACCAACAAACAACGGTGCTTACCTTACCAGGAACAAAGTACCTGACAAGCCCATTGTGACTACTATTACCAGGCGTTAGAATAACATGCAATTATCGTGAAATTAGACAGGCTTTTCCGGTGAAAATAGACTACGCTCGAGTGATACGGCAAAGTATCACTTATCTTTTCCCTCTCTCTTTTCAACCTCGGTGCTCTTCCATTTCGAACACGATTGCGCCTGATTCTCGTGTTCATTTATCTCTCTGATTCACACGCATATTTATTAATCCTTGCCGCTATTCGCAACTATGCCGGAACTATGGATAGATGAATGCTACGAGCCCCATGTCCGGTACCGCGATGATGATGCGCCCCAACGAACACATTAATGAATGTATTAAATCAATATTATGTGTAGAATATTATGAATGCATAATCATTCGAAGCATGCTGAGCAAATGTTTGTCTGGGTTTATTTTCATTCGTCGTGAGTGCATGGTCCAAACGATTTTTCAGCTTTTTTTCATTAATACCGAAGTTGGATGAAAAGAGCGAACGGGTGGATGGAAAGTAAAATAATAAACAGTAAACAACAATAACCCTATCTAAATGAAAATGAAAATAAACATTTAGTAGCGTAATATCACGTTCGGCTGTTTTTGGCTTCGACACTGTATTTCCATGATGAAAAAAGGAAAGAGTGATAAAAATTGGAGTCAATAGCGATCATGAATGTGGACGACGGTAACTATCGAACAACTGAGTGCACTCTAATCGTAACGTAACCACTTTTTTCTCTTGTGTCTTCATTTTACTTGCACTATCTTTCTACCTCTCTTTTGATCCGTCCCAGGTAACGTATTTCCTCTGAGCCTGTCCGCACATAAAAGTGTCTTATCGGTCACTGCTCGTTTCTGTATTTTTACAATCAAAGTCCTGACTTTTGTATTAATCAAAGAGATTTGAGCATTTTTTAGTTAAGGTGATAATATAAATAAAACTCCAGATACATGTGTAATTAAGAAAAGGAACCAGCCATCCAGACTTTAAACATATTAAAAACAGATTGAAAAAATGAGGATACCTTTAGAATTTCTTAAAATTCACGATCGTTCAAGATGTCCCTTTAGATGCAGCGTTTAATGGGAGAAGAGTACGGCGAAAGGAATGAAAACCCGTCATTCCCGAGGGGACACAAAGCGTGAGTTGGCAGTGTTGGTACATCACCATCAGTCTCATCGGTAGCTACACACCTCCGTGCTCTGCACTCATGTACGCTTTTCGCGATAACACTGGGGTCGTAACCAAGAACCAGGGACGTTAAGGTTCTGCGCTAGCAGCACGCTTCGATATAAACGAAGCTCGATCCCGCATTTGTGACCTGGCAATTAAAGTTTACGATCGTCGGGCCCAATGTGCATCCCAGCCTTATGCGTTGCTTGTTCCCAAACCCCTTCGAACTTGGTTCGGTTTTACTGTTCTCTCGCTCTTTCTCGCTCTACCTCTTCTGTCTACTCGACCTGTTCAACCATCCTCTAGCAATTTCGTCTCCTCTTAAACCAACGGACCTTTGTCTCCGTTCTCTTTCCTCCCTTCAAAACTGAATTACGACTCTTTCGCCTAAAAAGCTCAAATACCCTTTATTATTTAAAACAAAAAAAAAACATATATTATCATTACCGAAAACATCGCCACTTTCATTGCTCGACTTGATATTGGAAAAACTGTACTATAACTTTCTCAACTCAATTCTTCTGATTAATGGTGAAAATAAAGAACCATTATTAACCGAACTAAATTATAAGAAAATCTAATTAACATAGCAGTATAATCAAAAGGAAATGAAACTAATAGCAGCTTTGATTTTCGTTGAGATGTCATCAATTATTGGATACTACATCGATAACTGAGCATGTCGAAGAATTAATTAAAACAACTCTGACGGAATAAAGTAGAGTTTGGTAAGACTTGTGATGAAAACGATCGATAGACTGGTGCGGTGAAGACAAGCCAATGAAGGAACTTGTCTCGTCCCGTTGCGCGGTTCTTCAAGTACATGTTTACCCGAATTCACTTTTCTCTAATAATCCTTTAGCAACTAATTTGCTAAATATGAGAAAAGGTTCGAACGAGTGTTATACCGCTATATGTATAAATGAATGAAGGTTATGTTTAACCTCGACAAGTGCGAGAGGGACAAATGCAAATCGGATTTGCCATTTTCTGAAATTTTCGATGTTTTAGAAAAAACAAGAGAATCACATTATTCTTTGATGGGAAGAGAAAATCGTGGTTTTTTTTATTTTCAAAAAAATAGCAAAGTTTGATTTCGCACGATATAACACATTTAAACGTTACCTTAAGGAGGTTGGTTAGGGAGATCAATATGGTAAGAATTTAATAAAAATTGGTGATAGTATTCTTCAACCTGAAATATGATTATGTGAATTTTTT